>CM075201.1:24568674-24751174 GCA_037577475.1 Chaunax sp. Z400
CGACATCGACCCCTCAGCCATCGGGCAGCGGCTGACCAACGGGACGGCGGTGGTGGCGAGTCCGGTCCTGAGCCGCCTGAGAACCAGAGACGAAGAGCACGGAGACGTGGTACGAAGAGCAGTGCTCTGAAACCAAAGGCTGTGGTATACTTTACAGACAAACGACTGGACAGATAAAGAGTTTATAAGACAGAGAAGATGAAGGTCATCTACATATTATCATTAACACACGCTAAACAAACTCCTCCCCCTCTGATGCAGGGCACGGTGTACGAGAAGACCAATGCAGAGGTGGAGATGAAGAAAATCAATAGAGAGGAGTTTTGGGAGCAGGCCAAGGTAGGTTTGGATCAGGAACGAGTGGAGTGGAGGAACATTAAGATGCATGAAAGGATAAAGGGAAGCAAAGAGGGGATAACGCTGTAATCACTGCTTTATCTGGAGGTCAGAGTGAAGGCGAGCTTTAGACATTCACATAACATTAACAACCTGCATAAAGCAAAACTCCTCTGGATGCACATGGATGGACTTTGAACCTGGAACAACAGATTCTGGTGGACTGGTTTGAAAGATTACAACCGCTTTGTACAACAGAACTCTACGAGTTCAATGCTCAAATCCCATTGGCTCACAGAACATTGTATCAAATTAAAGCTTCAGAGACTTAAACATCTCGGCATCACAAGTAAATTAATAGAGTCATCAGATAAGTAATAGTCAATAAACTATTTATCAAATAGCACAAACTTAAACTGAATAGTCTTGCTCTGTTGGTCAGACAAACATCTGAAGATGTCACCTCGGTCATTTCTGTTGTTCTGTTGTTTTCTCTCCAGCGAGAAGAGGAGCTGAGGAAGGAAGAGGAGAAGAAGAAGGCAGCGGAGGAGCGGCAGCGCTACGAGGAGGAGCGAATGGAGCTGGAGAGGCTAGAGCAGGAGAACCGAGAGAAGAGGTACCGCGACAGGGAGAGGGAGATCGAGGAGCACAGGTGAGGAACCGACACACGAGCACTAAAAGTCGTACTGATGCTCAGAAATGAAAGATTCAGCAGAAGATGACATCATATTAGGGCCTTTAGTTAAAACATGTATATGGATCCAGGATGGGTATAATATTAAAAATGTTTCAGAAAAGATTGAGAAAGATATTAAAAAGATCTTAGAGATGATAAATTTACTAGAAAAAATGTTTGATATTCTCTGAAATTAAAGTGACAAATATGAGTTTCTTATATTCTGTATGTATCATTTATATAATGTCATACATACAACATTCATGGCTTTCAATTCATTTGACTATTCTCTCATAAATAGGATTTCTGTCATTTTATAAAATAAATTAATGACGGTATCATTTATTTTTATCTCAATGATTAAAAACTTAAATTTCAGAAAGTTGTCTCATTGTTTTCCTTTGTTGCTGCTGATAGTTCAAAGTGTTGTGCCATAAAACAGGCTCTGCAAAACCCAAAACATTATTAATCTTAATGAATTTAAATCTAAAAATTTTATTTTTTTAAATTTTTCCTTTGGAAACCCCTCAAAGACCTCCAGAGGTCCCCAGACCCCACTTTTAGAGCCAATGCTTCATAGTCTGGTCGTTTCAAAGGTATTTCCCAGGTTTCAGGAGTATTTATTAATGTTTGTGTTTGTGTGTGAGAACAGGAAGAAGTTGCAGGAGGAGGACGAGGCCAGAGAGAGGTTGCAGAGCCAGACCGCCATCGTAAGTTTCTGTCATTCTGGTGTTTTTCCAGTGAAATCAGTAACTAGAAGTACTGAGACAATAAAATACCGTCTAGAATTTAACCTCCTCATATTTTTATTTTTATTCTTCTCTACAGGTAGCAGAGGCGAGCATGGAGGACCTCAACCTGGACAAGAAGGAGTCTGAGGTGGAGGTGAGTCCGTCCAACAGAAAAGGAAGAACCTGCAAATGCCTTCATCTAAATCAACAGCAAAGCTACAGAATAGAATAGAAAGAAATGTTAAATCTGCAGCACTAGTTTTACATCTCTGGTGGGTAGAAGAGGCTTTATGGTGCATTTTGTACAAACAATGTGGAGTTCAATAAGTTCTACACTGTTAAAATAAACTACAGAAAAAGGTGAAAAGGTATCAGGAGTAAATGAAACCTATCAAACCATCAGGATCAGTTCTATTTGTTCTGTTTGTATTTATTAGCTGTTATTTCCTGATTCTAAACCACTGGTGATTCTTGAAAGATAAAACTGATGACTGTGTTTCCAGGAGGCGAAGGCCATCATCGCTCAGCGCTCAGAAAACCCACGAGAGTTTTTCAAGCAGAAGGAGAGAGCCATGACCATCAGCGTCGACACCTCGCCCGTCTCCGTCCACAGGACCGGTAAACACCGTGAAACTCGCCTGACACTCGTCTGCTGGGTTCATTTGATTCTATTATGAAGTCTAATGTCCGAGGCTGTTATCTGTTATCTATTTATTAGATCTGAAAGCAAATGTTGTGTTCATCCTGTTCAGCAGTGAACAAACAGGAGTTTTTTAAATCCTTTGCTACTAAAAAAAAAATACAGCTTTTATTAAAATGCATATTTAAGGTTCACACATTTGTGCTTAATTATAATTTTTTTCAAGGCCTCATTACAGAGTAGCAAATTTTCACTTTTAAATTCTTGCAGATGACACAAAAAAGTCTTTTAAAAGCAAACATCCGTCTCCACCTCGCAGCATTTTACTGCTGTAGCTGCTGCAGGTGGAGCTAGTTTGGACTACTTTATGTACAGTTAACTAGTTTATCAACCTTTATCAACCAAGCGATCTGATCCCTCCAAAGGCTTGAGGAGAGGAACACAAAGTTTATTTATTTTTTTTTATTTTTTTCTATTAAATTTGGTCAAAAAATCAAAAATTTAAGACAAAAATACCAGGAACGGTTCCTGGGAACCACAGGTTTCATATCTCTGAATCCTAGTAGAGTAGAAGTATGAAGTGGCATGAAGATAGAAATGAATAACTGAAGTACAGGTTACTGAAAATTGTACTTGGGTAAATTGTACTTTCCACCTGGCCACTAATACAAGTCCAGACTGTCCAGTCCTGGTTCAGCGATGGAGAGATGAGGCCCCTGACGGAGCCTCCAGGAGTGGAGGCTGGAGGGTGGATGTGAGGCTTCATGACATCTGAAGGCGTCAACATGACATTAAAAAAGTTAAATTTTCAGATGTTTGACAGAGAATCTGTCAGCAGGAGGAAATGTGGAGTCGTAACATGAAGGAGGTCACAATGGAAAACCACCAGCGGTCTCTCCTCTCGCTGCTGTGAAGCTTTGTTGGGTGTTTTATAGTTTTACGTCATTTATCCACAAAGTTTATGTTTGAGGCTCGTGGTGTAATCACATGCTCCTCGGATGATCTCATTTCCAAAGGTGGCAAAACAGTTGCTAGTCAGCGCATGAATTACACCCATGTAGTTTGTGGGAGTAATGGGAAAAATGAGGGAATGTTCTGGTGCAGCAACAAGTCTGGGACAAAATGAGTTAGTAAAATAAAGCTTCACGTTTAAACAGTCAGTTAATGAAACACGTCTTCTTTATAGCGTCCCTGTTACTCCCACAGTAAGACTTAAAAGCTTCATGAACGCAGCAAAGAAGGACTCTGAGGAGGACGTGACGAACATATGAGGAGCACGAATGATAAAGTTTCTAACCATTAACCAAACATTTACTTTAATCCTCCATGTTTCTGCGTCTATGACATCAAAGTCTTTACAAAAGGTTGCGTTCAAGTCTGTTTTCCCACTTGGGAACTAATTTTAATAATCTGATTTATTCCGACACCATATGAATGAACTACTATTGATGTCAGTGGCTGAAGTGTAATGTCACTAAAATCAGCCCCCTGTCAGAATACAGATATACTCTGTGAGCTTCACAAGCTTTGCAGAATTCTTTATGCCCTGGGTTTTGCCTTTTAAGGCTACATGAAAACAGGGTACATAATGGTTGTTGTTGGAGTTTTCACATCTCTGCTTTAAGGAAAAGAAAGTTGTGCCAGAAATGAGCTCAATCTCATTCCCAGGGTGTCGAGCGTCATCGTTTTGAATGTCCATTAGTGACACGCCGGGCCTTAATTACCCTCTGCATCCATTTCAGACCATCAGAGCACCTAAAAGTCTAGTTTCTGGGCCTAAACGTAACCAAAGTGCTGTTTAATGAATCTTTAGGATAAAAGAACTCTGTCGCTATTTCATGTCTGCCTAACTGCATGCTGTCAGTCAGTGTTTAAAGACAAGCTAACCACTTTTCTTTCTCTCTCCTTTTTTCTGTTTCTTTCTCTTTTTTCCCTGCGAGGTTTCTTTTCCCACCTCTGCCCTCATTTGTCTTCACATCCTCCTTTCTTAATTTCCATAATTTGTGATATTTTGTGGAAATTACTTCTTTAATTTCCTCCACTTTTCTCTTTCTTCTTCTTTGGTTTCCTCTCTTCCTCTGGGGTTGAACTTCCTCGGACCTCTCCTGTCTTCCTTCCACTCTTCCTCCCCCCTTTGCTTTTTATCTGTCTCGTCTCTTCGTCTCCTCCCCTCATCTCTCTGTCCTCGTCCGCCGCCTCGTGCTTTTGTTGTTTGTGTTTGGGTGTTCGTCTGTGTGCGTCGTCCTCCGACCACCAGGCCGTTTGGACAGCCCCTTCTTGAGGCAGCAGCACATTCCCAGCAGCCCCAGTTCGACTCCCCCACCCCGGGGCGCGTCGCCCCTCCGCACTCCTCCACACGCACGGACACAGCCCGCCGCTGCAGCCGGTAGGTACAGCACATACGTGATGAGCAGCAGAAGAACGATGGACACCAGCAGCTTGGTCGACCGTCCGTCACCAGACATGAATATGGAGGATGAAACTGCATGTGAACTAAAAAGGAAGCCATTAAATAATAATAATAATAATATCCAAGTTTAAAGTTTTATTCTGGTTTTATCATGTTCATAACTTCATCTAAATATTCTTTTGTTCTTCTTGTATAGCAGCAAAAGCAACAAATCTTGCAGATTAAATCCTTTGATGAATCGATTCTTTCTCAAAACCAGAATTAAGTCGTATCCAAACCATCAAACAGTCAGAAAACTCCACACACACACAATCACATCACACACATCAGATCAGATCATATGCAGGAAAACTGATACAAATTTACACTTTGAATTTAAGACACAGATTATGTGATTTAACAGTAAATTAAATGTCAAAATTGGACACAAACAAAAAAGGTTCAACACTCAGATTCATATTTAAATCGATTTCATCGATAAGATACTAAGGAAAGGCAGCAGTTCAGCACCTCTTCAGTACACATGTATTTTCATCATCTTCATCAGCACACACACACACCACCCCCCCCACATACCCTCACCACCTCCTGCTGGATTTACCCCACAAACCCTCCCCCACGAATCTTCACCCCCCTACCAACTTCTCTAGGGTCCAGTTTAACGTAGCTCGGTTTGCTTCTTGTCGATAAATCCCATAAAAAGACCAAACCAACAGTGAATGCATCGTCTGACGTCTGTTTTCATCTTCCTCTGCACCACAGAGCTCCATTAAACACACATCCATCAGCCACTCTGTCACACTGGTTGTCTTATTCCTTCATTTCCTGAACAAACTTTATACTTTATTTCAACTCAATCCCACACAAATATTCTCTAGAGCACCAAAAATAGTGAAAATAGTCCCGAACAAATTACCATTTCCTCATGTTAGTTTAAACTATGTAGAAATAAAATCCTGAATCGATTGTTGATCATGATGGCGCCCCTCTCTGCTGCCATACTGTGATCCAAAACATACTGACCCCCTCCTAATATAGATTTTAATCTCCCAGATCTGGATTCCGATTCCGATCTAGCTCCAGTTGCACATAGCAGTGGAACATCATGATTTGTCCATGCCAGTGAATATTTATTTTGATAAGCCTGTGATTATTTTTTCATGATATTGGCAAAAAAAAATTTAAAAGGCCTTGAAAAGAGAAAAAGCGATCCAGGATCTACATCCGTACCCAGATCATCCTCAAAATTTAATCAACTCTGTCTTGTCCCAAGATCCACCCATCCACAAAATTTCATCAAAATTCAACAGCTTTTCAGTCATTTCTGTTTTAGGAGACGAGTCAGAAACTTTAAAAGGAAGGCAAACAGTATAAAGTTCTGTAACTGGAAGTCCTGGAGCTTGCTACCAAATATCTGATGCTAAGAATTAACATTTGGTCACGTTTAGACACCAAAACTAAAATGATTGCTCTGTCAGACATACTTCTGGTTTTGGTCTTTTCATGGAATTTGTTGAGAATAAGAAAAGTATCCAGCATTCTCCTTTAGAGGCTAATATTTTAGCATCTTACAGTTTTATACCTACAGTAATAGTTTTAGCATGTAGCAATAGCTTACAACTTTATCAGACAAAACAGTTAAGTATAAATAAGGTTATTTATTGTCATTAACCAACATAGGTATCAATCCTGTCATTTTTAGATTGCACAGTTGAATCTTTCTGATAAGCTAACAGGCTAACACACACGCTGCCATTCCAGGACCCTTTATGACTGTGAAGCTGTTTGTTTCTGTGACGTCTGTCGCCCTAAAGTCTTCATCCTTTAGATGTCGTCTGCTGCTGATGTCAAATTATTTTTGTGTATGCTTCCTCCGTTTTTTTTCTGATATTCTATTTATGATTTGAATTAGCATGGAGCTAAGTTCTCTCAGGGATAAAGAGACTTTACTTGAATCTCACTGTTTTTTTTCTTTCACTCCTCTGATCCTCAACCTCTCGCCTCCTGGACGCCACACAAACACTCAAATACACTCCTCCTAACCGACCGACCGACCAACCTGTGAGTGTTGGGTATGAGTGTCTGTGTGTGATGTCATTGAGCTGTCCGTCGGTCGCCACCACTGTTTTTTGGCATTTGACTGAATATGGATGTTTGCCCTTTAACCTCTGTAGATCTAGGTGTCATTCATTTTAAACACCATAATGGTGATTTTGTGTGTTTTAGCCCATCAAAAACAAGCATCAAACACCTGCAGAGCACACTCTGGTCTATAGATTGACTTATGTTGCTTTAAGAAACTTAAATTAGCCGACAGACAAGAAATAAAAAAGGAACTTTTGTTTCTTGCATTGAATTTTTTTTTGTTTTTTTATGCACGAGTACCAAAAATCTAAATTTCCTCTATGTATCAACCAAGAAAAGTTTATCTTACAACTGCAGAACCAAACATTGATGCATCTAACATGCATCTGAATGTTTATTAGCCATCCATGCAGATAGTTTGGGTATTATTTGTCCAGGTTTTGAGATATCTGTCAGAGATTTCTGCTTCCACACTAAAACAGTGGAGATGAACAATAAGATTTCCTTTTTTTTTCACAGCCTCTCACAGCTATGGATAATCCAGAGAAGAGCTGGGCATACACTGTGAGATTTTAGCCAGTTTTTGGCCTGATTTTTGGCCTCTGTTGTTTGTCATGCAATCTACGGGGGGGAACGAGGAGCGATCATAGCCCGATCAACTCAACCTCTGACATCAGCTGTCGTTACACAGTTTAAGAAGAGCCACGAATCGATTCCAAAACTCTGTGCCTTGTTTCCTAACTGCGATTCTGCAACACTATGCCAACAATTTACAATCTTGCGGTAAAACTGAGCTAGCTTACCTCTTATTTTCTCTGCCAAATCAACAAACCGTACTGCCCGTGTCTTCCTAGCGACCAGGAAGGCCCAGATGTTCAATTCAGCATGTTTCTGGCTTGCAAGCACAACGAACCCTCCATTACTTCTTCTTTGGTAAACAAACTTCTTGCCCCGGACGACCACGAAAGCAGTCTTTATTGGCCATTATAGGCAGTAGTAGTCTTTTCCTACTGGTTTTGAGCATTAGAGCGGTGAAGTCCACGTCTCCAATGTCATCTTAGTTCAAGCATGATTCCGTTATAATGTAATTTTTTATGAACGTTAGCCGGCATGCTAACCTCAGCTAGTTTCTTTCAAACTTCCTGCTCCGGTTGACAAACCACTGGATAGTTAAAAACGCTTAGTTTTTATGAAGAGGTGCTTGTCTCACTTCCTGGATGGGTTTGACCGAACATAGCTCTGAGACCGTCTTCATTGTAGCAGGGTTGGGGGGGCAGAACTCTCAAGGACAAATATCTCAAAACTTGCGCAAAGAAAACTATGTGCATGACTAGATACCTCTAAAGATCAAGCAGAACTCTTACTGTGACTCAAGACTTTAAAAACACAATAAAATCCTTTAGAAAATGGTCATTGGTAATTCAGTTCCTGGGCAAAATCATGCAGACCACCTTTATGAACTGCTGTGTATGTTGCATGTCTGTGGATGCAGTAAAGCTGCTGGGAGGGTAAAGAACCAGTTTATCCTCGACCCGACTGACGGCAGTTAAATTGAGTTAAATTGTTGCATTAATATGGAGTTTAGAGAACTGGTTTCCATTATCAGAGGGTTTTTGACCACCAGGTGAATTGGAGAACCCACACATGCGAGACCCCGCCCAGCATGACATGATTTGTCATTTTCACAGGGTCACATCTCAGTGAGACATTTGTTTCCACTCAGAGTGACATCTTCATCTGTGCTTCATTGTTTTCGTGTCCTCTGGGAAATGTAGTTCAGGACTTCAGCAAGCATGAAATCATCCAACATCCAAAGTCCAAAGTTTTCATGGTGGAAGTGAATCTCACGACCATAACTGACAACATTGTGTTGATGTTTGTCTTAATGAGTTGTATTCCTGGATGTGGTGCCAGCGTTCTGACTGTGACTAACCCACGGTGTATCCATAAGCCGCATTTCCACTACGTACTACCGGCTCGACTCGGCTCACCTCGGTATCTCGTACTTTTCTGCAGGTCGTTTTCAATTATGGGATGGAACCTCCACAGGGTAGATAGAGGCAGCGCGAAACTGCCATCTTGTTGATTGACCAATTGACCAATCAGTGGTCTCTAACGTTTTACGTGACCTTTTACTGCTCGGCTCACTTGGAACCACAACAGAGGAGGTTCCAAAGAAAGTAGTACCAGGTACTTTTACCAAATGGAAATGCAAAAAAGGCGAGTAGAGTCGAGCCAGTACTACACAGTGGAAATGGGGCTATACATTGGTGATATACTCATGAATGTTCAGAGGATATCTAATGACCAATTCATGGTGGACTGATTGTGTCATGTTATGTGGGATCCCTGTTGGGATATACCTGTGATTGATTTGTCTGTGGGACATATAATTTGTGTCTTAATGCCTTAGAAATGCATCACCAGCAGAACCGTTGTTCTCCTATGGTATGGCATGTCTGCCGTATGCTCCTTTCTTGCGCCATGAATCTTTCTAGCAGTTTTTATATGCGGATAAAAACAGTGTCAACTTTTCAGTGCAAGGCGTGGGAGTCATGCCGCTATTTCCAATAATTATATTTGATTGCACAATTGCACTCAGCCTCGCTCCACAGGTGCACCACTCTGATTTGCTCCTTATCCAGGGCATTTTTAGGTGGCTCCACCTGCAGAGATCAATCTCTGATTAGGGCCTTACAGTCCAAATCACAGACAGAGTTTCCAATTCAAATACGTGTGAAATGTGTGAGAAGTTCATTTCCGGCCAGTGTTTCATGGTAATCAAACAAATGTCAGTCAAAGCAGATGAGAAAAAGCAAAAGGGTTTACAGCCCACTAGTAACTCTGTGAGGTTGTATTTAGTCACTGTGGTACTTTGTGCTAATGTTAACATGTTAACAATAGGAAATTACCTCCCCAAGGTTGTGTTTTTACTTGTGTCCATTTATTTGTTTGTCAGTTTGATTGTGCAAAAACTACTGAATGGTTCTTTTTAGCATGGATCAGGCAAGAACCCATTAGTTTGGTTCTTTCCTAGGACTAGATGTTTCAAACCCTTGGTAGTTGCACTATCCTAATGACACCTGGGCTTGTGGGTGGGAGACGGTGGAGCTGGTGGGGGGGATTGGGGTGGCCGGGGCTGGAGGCCTTGATGGAGCTGGTTGCATCCTCTGAATGCGTTGGTCCGGGACGAGGTCATCAGAAGGAACCCAACTTTCACCAAGTGCTTCAGCCTTTATCCTCATCGCTCTCTGGTTGGCAGGCCGGCAGCGGTGGCCAGGTCACTGCCCCTCTTATCCGGGTCTACAGGCTGTCCCTGCCGTCCCTTTTTGTACCTTTCCTTAATGTTGCAAGATTATCTGACATTTTCCCTCATTAAAGGTGCACTCCCACTCAGTATTTTCCTTCTCAAGACGTGTGAAGAATTTTTAAAGTGACCACGATATTTTTATTCAGGAGGACGAATGCTATTCTACAGCCTGATATAACGGTTATATTTTTAGCACAGCGGAATACAGAGAACAATTATGATTTTAAGCTGTTGTTGGGCGAAAAATACGATGTAAACAATGCGCCATTTTGAAATTTGGGAACCCCAGATTTCTATGCACGCAGGGCCCCATGCGCATGCGCAGCAGTTTTAAATCTGCGAGTGCATGGAGAACACGGAAGCGTGGACGACCTAAAATAAATATTGGTAGATACTGGAGAGCAGAAGGATCGATGGGAGCTACTGAAATCGAAATCTGGACACGAATGGCTGGTTTGCGCTTAAGCGACGGGAAGCTGCAGGGAAATGGCTGCCAGGTAGGAGAAAACCAAAACAAATCCACCCAAGGAATTCCCTTTCATTTGGCATGTTTTCATTTGAATTATGCATTGAAACTTGACCAAATAATAAAATGATATTTATTCATTGATGTGTCGCATTTTGAGTGGAATGTATTTTGTACGCCTTGGCTTTTAGTCGAGTGGGAGTCTACCTTTAAACAAAAACTACCGAACCAAATTCACCTGAACTTTGTGAAAGAGATGAGTTTACACTTGTCTTCTAGCAGAGATAAAATGTCCATCAAATAAAAGGTTTAGTGCCATTTAGGAGTCCGTCTGACACAGATTGATAATGTCACCTGTCCCATCATATGACCTTCAAAATGCTCAGTGATGTGACCACTATGATTTTATGCTCTGTTGTGTTGAGGTAACACAGGATGTAACTGTGGAGGTTGGAAACTTTTTTTTCAGACAACTTTTACAGCATCATTCAAAGAAGAAAACCCTCGTAACTTAAGTTGGCTTCATAAAAACAGATTTACATCCATCATTTCCAATATTTTGACACATTTTGACAGAAAAAACATTCTGAGTTATCTCAACACATCTAGTTTATGGCTGTAATTATGTTCTAAGAGGATTTTTGGTGAAGTCTTTTGCTCAGTGTTGTGTCATTCCGTTCCTGTAGGGAACGATGATGATGAAGTGAGGACAGAATGCAACATGGCCACCATGTCGCCCATTCCTAAAATAGTCACCACGCCCATCACAGAGGACTTCAGCAGGGATGAGGTGGACTGCAAAGACCAGTGGGGGGAGAGTGAAGGTGAGTCAAATGCTGTGCAAACACAGATTAGATGTAACACTCACAGAAGTTCTGTCAGGTTAATGTAGATGTGAATCAGAAAAGCAGCTGCTGAGTTCAGATTAGTTTTTTCTGCTCCAGATTCGGTGCCAAAGCAGGAGCAGAAACCACCAGTCCAGGATTCGACGCCCACCAAGCCGGTGCAGAGCGTCGCTCCACAGGCCCGTGACTCCTTCTCTGTGTGGGAGTCCGGGACAGACAGCCTTGTCAACCTGTGGGACAGCTCCTCCAACCCTCCCCCAAATCCTGCCCAGACCTCCCAGTCCTCCAATCTGGTGGACCTGTTGGATGATGTCCCTCAATACGACGTTCCACCCAGCACCGCCGCCGCCGCCACCGCCAGCGGCAAGCCTCAGCCCCTCCTCAGCTTCGATGAGATGATGGACGGGACCTTCTGCTCAGGCGCCGAGGACGACCCCTCCAGTCTGGTGGATGTGACGGCCTCCGATCAGATGACACTCAGCTACCAGCATGCACTGCAGCACGCGTCTGGGCAGATGCAGGAGCTGGATGACGGACAGCTGCTGATGACCAATGGGGAGACGCTGCTGAAAGAAGGGACTCAGGTCAGGAAGTTCATGATACTGATGTGGATTCAAAAAGAGGTCTTCAGTTGGTTAAAGTTGTTTCTTGGTTCTTGTAGGCGAGTGAAGGCTATTTCAGCCAATCACAGGAGGAAGAATTCGGCCAATCAGAGGAGTCCTCGGCTAAACCTGCGCCGGTCCTTTATAACAAGCCACCAGGTGAGACTATATTGTGTTTTGCTGACAGGTGTTTGTTATTGTGTCCAACAACCCCCCCCCCCCACATGATATTAGAACAGATCTACAGGTCAATAATGTCATCAACATTATTGATTGTTGTATGTTTATTTGTGTATGTTCAGAGATTGACATTACATGCTGGGACACGGACCCCGTGGTCGATGATGACGATGAGTAACCAGCCAATCAGACACCACCACAGGACCAAGAGGAAGTAGGAAGTGCGCTTCAAGAAGATTTTTTTCTAAAAAACAAAAACACAAACAAACAAAAAAAGTAATAATAAAAATATTAATGCATCAAAACTACTTCTGTATTATCTTTTAGAGGAAAACAAACAGTAGCCACAGAGAAAAGGCTTTGAGTTAAAGAACGTTTGAAGGCTGTTATTTTTTTCTGTGTTTGTTATTTTATTTATTTGTTTTTTTTTCTTCTTTTTTTTTTTGCTATGCAGATGTAATAGCTGGGACTTTGTGTAAATGATTTATTACACATTCATGTAGCGCACTGCTGCATATTAGAGACAATGAAACCCAGTGTGTGGCAGGCAGCGACACACATAAGCCCCTTTTACACAGCCTGTTCGAGGCGGGACTGTTTTTTGCGCCTCGCCGTTCTGAAGACGTGCTGGGGGTCGTCGTTGGCCCGCCTCCGAGCCGACAGCGGAGGGAGTAACAGCGCCATTTCAACATCTGTACAAACGGTGGTACGACAAGACGGGGATGTGACGTTATGACGATGTATTATGTGTGCGATCTCATCGGAAGACTTCGTCCTCTGCTCCGATTACCCTACAAGCATAGGACGAGATCGACCGCCATGTAAAGGTGTGTTCACACTGAATGCAAAGCAAACTTTTGACTCGCTTTACCTCCACGAATGTCATCGTGGGATCATTTGACTTTACTCACGCAAGTAACGCAAACCCGATACGGTGATTGATGTTGAGGGTTGTGGAAGAACCAGTGACGGTTGGATTCTGGCAAACTCGGCCAGCACTGTGATCCGGCACGCTCCAACTGCCTGCTGACCTGCCACGACCAGGAGCCGACCACCGAGGACCAGATGAGGTCTTTTCCATTCCAGGGAAACCTCATGAGGCCATGTCCTGGGTGCAACCTGCCAAGAGAGCGCCGGAGTTGTGTCGTACAGCTCGGGGTGTCCAGACACAGCTACGATATAAGTTTGACTTCTGACATCCTTCTGATGTCTGATGTAAGAGGATTTCGCAACACAGCGTCATGCAAACTTCTCGCCCAGACTTTCAGGAAGATGTGAAATAACGTGAATTTCACATCTTTACGCCATTCACGTCGCCAGAGATGACTTTGCGTCTACTTTGACTTGGCATGCAGTCACATCACAGGAGAAATTGGCTTTGCATCCAGTGTGAACGCACCATTAGAGGGAAGGTAAATGATGAATGTTGCGATGTTATTTTGTTTACAAAGCGCTGCTAAACGCATATATGAAATGTCACACTAGATGCAGACGATGCTGTGTTATACGTCACGCTTCTTTCACTAGCGGAACGCTTCAGTTAATTGAAAATCATACACTAGCGCAGTGTTACGCCACCATTGCGTTGAGTGTAAACAGAAAAAGGCGGCGTAGAGAAGAGTCACTGCGGCGCTGTTGCTCGATCTCTGTGTAAAAAGGGCTCTAGTCTGTAGTGCTTTAATAACACCTTATATAACTAATACAGTGGATCATTACTGCTGCCATGTATAGCTTCACTCTCCTTTTCTTACCTCTTTTTCACCTCCCTCCTTCCTTCTGCCTTCAAAATAATCACCTTTGCAAGTCAGTTAATCTTGTATTTAGCCTGTACTTTATTGGAAAAAGAGGTGAGATATTTTATTTTATTGTGATGTATCTAAAGTGTTTCACTAACAGCTGATGAGATCGTGAAGGAAGTCAAATTGTTTTTTGACCCTTTTTCACTCCTTTTGTATGATTCTAAGTCTGAATTCAAGATTAAATGGCTTGTAAATCTTTTTTCAGTGCATTTTTATTTCTTCTTCTGCCTCCTTGTGGATGAACTGTGGATCAGCCCTCCCCCTCTGGGTTCATAAAACTCACCATTATTACCCTTATGTCTTTACACACATCTAATCCAGATGAATATTCAGCCAGCTTCAGCTTGTGCACAGCAGAAAAAGAAAAACAGTGAATCCTTTGTTGGTTCTTATTCTATATTCTCACATCTGCTTCCTGCTTTTGTTCCGTGCCAATGAAAAAAGCACCATATGTATTTAATTTTTTTTTTTCGAATGATGTGATATTTAGTTTACCTGGAAACTGGAGTGACAGGTGAGCCGGGCTGAGACGGGAGGTGTGTGTGTAAGTGTGTGTGTTTTTAATACCTGTCAAAAAGTGTGCTAGAATTGTTTTTCAAGACCTTTTTGAGTATTAGCAGCAACAGTGTTAGGCTTTTTCTTGCTGTAAATTCCTGTAGAAAAACAAACAAACAAACAAACTTTTAGGCAATAATAACACCTGTGTGTGTGTGTGTGCGTGTAGAGGATACTGGATGTTGTGTGTTTCCTCAGAAGCAGATTTTCTGACTTGTTCGTTCACAGAACAGCTGAATTCGGTGTGAACGACCAGCAGACATGAAGAGGACACGTCCAACGTTCGCTGTTCAACTCTGTAAAATGAGGCTCAGTTAGTGAATAAATATGCAACTCTTCATTTTGTTTTGTCTCATCATTCATAAGCGTGTTGCCCAGTGAGATCTGATCAGGTGATTTTCAGATTAAAAGATGATCTTGATGCTAAATGTGGCTGCAAAGTGTTGAGATGTTAAGGCTACATAGTTTCAACAGCAGATATGTAGATATATTTACATCCCTATCTTTAAGCATCATGCTGCCACCACCATGCTTCACAAAGGAGATGCTTATACAGTGTTTGGCTTACATCAAACATTTACTCCATCCATCCATCTTCTTCCACTTACTCAGAGTCAGATCATGATGGCAGCAGGCTAAGCAAGGTATTCCAGATGTCCGTCTCCCCAGTAACATTTTCCAGCTGCTCCTGAAGGATCCAGAGGCGTTCACAGGCTAGATGAGATATGTCATACCTCTAACGGGTTCTGGGTCTACCCCGGCGTCTCCGTCCAGGTTTGCATGCCCTGAAAAGCCCCAAAGGGAGGAGGTGCCAGGAGGAATCCCAACAAGGGGATTACCTCAAATGGGGTTTTTTTTTCTAAGCGATTCATTCAGTGTGATGAGGGAAAAAGCTTCATTTGTGTCTCATCCCACATGTGAGGTTTTATGGCCAGTCCTATTTCAAAATGAGTAGTTCTCTATTAAATCCTCAGGATGCTCTTCCAAATATTATTGTACACTAAGAACAGAAAATCCCTTCATCTCTTCTCTAGATTATCTCTTTGCAAACTGCTTCAAGATCAATGGAGCCTGATATCAAGTCATTATTTTGAGAAAGGTTTAAAATGTCTTACAGTATTTTTCATAACATCAGTGTAATTTGGCTTCCATACTTTTCAAACTTCTTTTATCAAAATAACATTTGAATTCTTCCTGTAGTTCAGGTTTCCACCACTAGATGACAGCAGAGTATGTCCTTGACTGTGTTACCGCCTCTGCTCTGTCTTCTTTCCTCTCATGTTTCACTCTGTTCTTAATGAACAGCTGACAGTTTATCTGTAAACTCTCTGCTGGAGCTCAGAACACATTTTTCTTAGTTTGAAGTCTTTTTTTTTGAGAATTACACCTTTTATTTTATGTCTAACCTGCAGGGAAGCTCAAAGTCCCGCAGATAGAGAAGAAGAAACTTGCAACGGATAGGTCACCGAAAAATTGGGGGTGCATGCTAATGCTATTAGCTTCAAAGCTACAGGGAAGATTTCATCTTTAAAAAGGGTGTAAATAAAATCAATTTATGGCTAAATTAACTTCATTTAAGGAGTAAATTGTAGCTATAGCACTAATGTCTCCCAGTCTTTAAAAAGCTCTTTTCGGACTCTTTCATTACCAAGTTGTCATGACAACGACCTTGAGATATATTGAATCTGAAAAATGTGATTCATTTAAATTTATTATTCATCATTATAACATGACTGACAGGCTCAGCCCCTAAATTCAGCTTTAAGCAGCGATTCTTCAGCCTGATGAAAAAAAGAAAGAAAAATCATTAACTTTATCATGTATGTTTAATTCATGAAATGTTTTAATCCTATAATACAGGCCCTTAAACATTTCAGGTTAAGACAGGCTGATCACTCAAATCAAATCGAATTCAGTAAAATTTTCATCTAGACTGGATCAGGATCCATATCCAGGATTTCTTTTTCTTTTTTCAAACTGAAATTTTTTTTTTAATTTTCACGAGTAAGCTAATTATTTTCTTTATTACACAAAAATTATGCATTTAAACTTTTGCTTATGTTCAGATTTATCATTTCTTTCGGCTTTTTGCTCCTTTGCAAAGTCATGTAAAGTGATGTTTCCTCTGAGCCGTGTGATGCAGGGACGTGGTGGTCGTGAGGACGGCGGGTAGATTGACTGTAATTAGGCTGGCAGATGGCAATGCTCCAAAGGTTGTCAAATAAATTGGTTCGGCCACTTGGCGAGCAGCCTCCTCTAATCACTAATTAATCAATGGAAATGAGCTCTGATTAAATGATGACTGTGAGGCTGATTCACTCTTCAGAGAAACAAGCTGAGGAACGTAACTGTAGAAAAACATGGGAGGCCTTCAGGTCTGGAAGGCTGCTCCACATTGAATGTTAGATTCAAGGAAAGGTAAGAAAGAAAATCCCATAATGTTAGAATGGAAGATGGCTGCAATCAAAGGGCATCATGACATCTAGACGTTGTAGTTATGCTAATGCTAGGAACCCTACATTTACTGTGTTCTTGGGCTTTTTTTTGATTGGATTATGTACAATTTAAGAGCCATGCAGCAGCGGGAGCAGTCCGCCCTGTGCTACCTACAGGCAGGTGAAACAAGCAGAAAGTACCAAAAACAAGTCAGACCATAAGTAACACAATGAAGCAGGAACATCCAGTGTTTTCTTTACACGCTCACTAACAGTAGGCTTTTCTCTTGTGCAGCTGTATCTCACATATCAAATAACACATAAGGAAATAAAATAATCAGATCCTGCAGTAAGATAAATCAAGTCTCTCTTTAGTCAAAATAAATCGTGAACCATGAGGCGTCTCATGAATGTGACGTTTCCTCGTTGTTGGTTCTGCAGATGTGTCTTGCAGTGACGTGTCAAAGTGTGACAGCCTGCTGTTTTAGAGGACAGATGCTCACAGACACGTCGGTGTGATTATGAACCGTCAACATAACCAGAACTGAGCATAAAATCAGAACTGAACACTGAGGCTTGTGTGTGAACGTAGATCAGATCCTACCACTCCTCAATCAGCTCATTCCCTTCACCTGGTTGTCTCCATCCATCTCCTCACCTGCAGCCCATTTCATCATCAGCCTCTCAGTATTTAGACAGGTCCAGGTTCAGTCATTCTGTTTGGACCCTAACATCTTCACATCACTTTGCCTGTTAGACTAATTTTCTGGTTTTCGACTCTGGACTGAATCATTTTTAATTTCAAGTTGTTGAGTTTTTGGGTTCAATCTGCCAGGAATTACAGCGACACACAATAAAAACAATTGTTCCCTCCATCACCAAAGAAACACAAAGCAATTTTTTTTAAAAGGAATGGAAACGGAGAAACACAATGAAACCAAAAACCAAACGGATGAATAAATACAGTTCGATTAAATGCCATTCTCTGCTGCCATGATGTCTTCAGAAAGGCTGACCATAGATTCTGACTTTAGGGATGATAAATCCTCCATTAATCCTGATTTTGGTGCAGAAAAAGCCAAAAACAACACAAATGAATGAGGTTTAGCACAGTACTGTGCAAAAGTCTTAGGCAGGTGTGAAGAAATGCTGTAAAGTAAGAATGCTTTCAAAAATATAAAATTTAATTGTTTATTTCTATCGATTTACAAAATGCAAAGTGAGCGAACAGAAGAAAAACCTAAATCAAATCAATATTTGGTGTGACCACCCTTTGCCTTCAAAACAGCATCAATTCTTTACAGCATTTCTTCACATCTACCTAAGACTTTTGCACAGTAATGTATGTATATATACGTATATATATATACGTATATATATGTATATATGTGTATATACGTATATATATAGGTATATATATATTAGTGTATATATATATATATTAGGATGTGCAAACAATGTGTTTTAAAAATAAAGGGGTAAACAGTTTGTGCAAAACATGCATAATTTGCAGTTACAAAAGGGTTTGCATAATAAAGAGAAGGACAATAAGTGAAGTTTAAAAAATGTAGTTTAAATTGAAATTTAACATCCAGTTTTAATTTCTTTTTTAGTGGTAACTTAAATATTCACTAAATCCACTAAAGCATGGTTTCTACCTGTGAATTTATGCTTAAGGATAAGGATATGATTTCTCCATGTCATGTACACCAGTGTTGCTTAATCACTCCACCCGCTCACCTCCAGCTGTGGCGTCGTGATGTAACAGTGGGCGGAGTTGACGGCAGACACTGTGCAATCAGAGGACACAGCAGGGGGCTGTGGTGATGGAGGGGTAGGCTGATGTTCTCTCCTGAGGCTGAGCAGACGTCATTCCAGCCTCAGCAGGAAACGTTGAGTCAGGTTTGGATGGAGGAGAAAATCTCAGTCGCATTTTTTTCTTCTGATTGGTGTTTGGGTGGAAACATGTCATCCAATACCGACAGGAGGAGTCACGCTGGGTGTCAACTTGACAAGTTGTTGCCAAGGGAACTTCTTAACGTTGTCATCAATGTCATGACCTTTTTGAATAAATAAATGCCGCCTGTCAGCTCCTGCAGAAGACTTTGCTCCTCCATCTCTTTCTGGCAGAGCCGTGGAGAGAAATATCTAAAGACATTTAAGTCTAATAATGTCAGGAATGCTCTGAGAGGAGAGGAGGAAAATATTCCATCAGGCTTTTCCTTCAAATTGCTTTTCAGAGCAACTCTTCTGACAAAAACCACCGATGTAAATGTAGAATTTATTCTGTGTGAGATAAATGTGAACTTTGTGAAGGTTTACTTTTATTCCTCACATATCTTTTTTAATTCATTTTTTTCTTGCATAATGTAATATCCAAGTGTTTTGTGTCGATTTACAGCAAAACCTCACCTTTCTGACAGATGAGGCTCTTGTTTGTCCTTGAGCGATGTGTAAAGAGATCATTTGACATAGAACCAGAAAAGATGAATTCTGATTTTTGAAATTCCTCAAATCTCTTGTCTTTACACAGCTTGCAATGCAACAGCGCCAAATCACACATCTGTGTGAATGCGAGGTGAAAAGGCAGGACGGGGCTGTGACACGTGTGGCCCAAACTGGACGACTTAAAAGAGCAGCTAGTAGCAGTTAGCAGCTAGTAGCAGCTAGTAGCAGTTAGCAGCTAGTAGCAGTTAGCAGCTAGTAGCAGTTAGCAGCTAGTAGCAGTTAGCAGCTAGTAGCAGTTAGCAGCTAACTCAAAGAAGAAGAAAATCAACAAAAACTGGAGAGAGAGCTGCTGTTATATGTTGTGCCTCTTTTGCTTGCTTCTTAGAATCACACACCGGCGCGTCGTCGTTCTACCGTTGTCTTGTTTACTGTAAACAAACGAAAGGCGTGTAAAGAAGGGTCTACATTACGACATCTGTGCAAAAACGTCTTATGTTCACAGAGGCAGTATAATCTTTAAATAAAATAGTTGATAAATTCATAATAAATGTCTAAAATGATGTTTTGTTCCTTAATTTTAACCCTTGTTTATCTGTACATAACAGGTTTGAATGAACTTTTGGTGATTTCCGTGGGTCTCATCTCATATCCAAGTAATTTTAAACTTTATTAAATGGAATAAATATCTTAAAACGAAAGTCTGACTAATCACACGTCAGCTGTTTCGAAACAAAAAGAATGACCTTTCTTTACATTACCTCACAGACTGAATCATCGTCTCCGTGGTGAAATGCACGACTTAAAACCTCATGGCTCATTTTCACTTCTGTCTCTCCAGGCCAAGAAGTTTTTTCTCTGAAGGTGTGACCCTGTAATGTTCATTCATGAATCATCAGCCTGAAGCCAGAGACGTGACAATCACACAAAATGAATTGTATCAGTGTAGATCTGTACCTACCACTAAAGTCTGAAGACACAATACAACTCAGTCTACTGTTAATTTAGTCTTGTGTCTAATGTCCTTATTAGTTTTGATCATATTTAGTCAACATGATCCTGTTATTAGTCTAGTTTTAATTAAAACTACCCCCAGAAGAGCTGGAGGAGGAGGCTGGGGAGAGGGAGGTCTGGGCTTCTCCGGTGAGACTGATGCCCCTACGACCCAGATAAATGGAAGAAAATGGACGGATGGAAATATTTAGAAATGAAGGACACTTTTTATTATTTATGTAGCAGTTTGTTTTTGTTTTGGTGCCAACAGAGGGGCCGACACATAGAAACAGAATCTGAGGGCTTAAAAATATCTGAACTTTACTTCCATCACCTCGAGTGTCTCCAGGACGCCGGCCTCCTCTACAGACTGACAGGCTGAGATGAACGGGCTCGTTTTCAGGCAGAGGCATAATTTTAAATCATGAAAACTGCCAGTGATGATGGCAGGAGTGGCAGCTTCCACTAATCAAAGGAGGGAAATAAAATGAGATGGAGAAGGAGGGTAAGAGTGGTTCAGAGGCTTCAACTAAACTGAACTAAATCCACAGTTTACAGGAAAGGTTCTCCAGATTAGCATATGCAGATTTTGGAAATTAATTTATAGCTGAGAGACGAGGAGAGAGCTAAAGTAATCTGATGAATAATGTATTCAGAGGTTAGTACAAAGGTCAGATGAGTCTTTTCACAGCACCAGGAGGCTAAATTAACTTATTTGTCTCAATTAGAAGCTCGTCCACTTTTTATATGTCTATTAATTGACCCCATTCTCCTGTAAATACAATTTGCAGCCTAAGAACAATCAAAGTAGCGAAACCATAGTAAATGTGTCAATTCTTCTTGAAAAGCTTCTTATCTACTTTTATTTATCTGTCATAATTTAATCTTTATATATCTGCTCGTCTTTGCATTTTGTTTTTGTCTTTTACTCTCACTGTTACTGTATTCTGTATTATTTTTAATTCAATCTATACCACTAAAGCACTTTGAATTGAATTGTGTCTGTAGGGTACCATCTAAAAAAAAACTTGCCTTGCACTTTCAGATAAGTTTCTAACTGCAGCATCTACAGCAAATATGCTGTTTCCTTCAGATTGGGCCACCTGTACCGATACGATTATGTAAAATTATAACCTTTAACTGTCAAAAAAATGTTGAGCCCATAATGTTGGGTTTGTCTGTATGAATCTAACCTGATATTAGCAGTAGATGCTAGATTGCAATCCCTTTAACAGAAGGTAATTGTGTCGCAGTGGTTAGCGGTTAGTATCACCTCACAGTAAGACGCTTGTGATTGGAATCAATGGTTTGCCACTTATTTCAAGTGATTTCTCACTTTTCTAAAGCCTTGAATTGTTCTTACCAAATGCACTGATGTTACTATTCTGGTAAATAAATTCTCATTTGTAGTCTGTATTTCGTCAAATCAAGTATTACTTCTATTTAGCTCATTTTTGCAGTGTGAGATTAAACATAGTACAAGAACTTTGTTGAAATTAGCCCCTCTTGCCTGCTAGCATGTACACCAATCTGCCATAACATTAGAACTAACTGCCTCATCCTGTGTGGGTCCACCTTTTGCTGCCAAACAGCTCTGACTTGACGTTCTTTGTCCAGCTTATCCAACAGATGTTCGATCAAATAGAGATCTGTGGGAATTTGGAGGCCTCAAACCATTCAAGTGTGGCAGGGTGCATTATCCCAGTGAGAGAGGCCACTGCCATTAGGGAAGACCTTTCCATGTCGGAGTCAAAGTAACATCCACATGAATGAAGGACCCAAGGTTTTTCGGTAGAACATTACAAAAAAGCATCACACTGCCTCCACCGGCTTGCTCTCTTCCCATAGTGCATCCTGGTGCCATCTCTTCCCCAGGTGGGCAATGCATATGCACCCAACCATCCACAGATGTAAAAGAAAACATGATTCATCAGACCATTGCACCGAGGTCCAGTTCTGATGCCCACTGTAGGTGCTTTAGGCGGTGGACAGGGGTCATCATGGGCATTCTAACCGGTCAAGCTATGATGCTCTGTGTGTTCTGACACCCTTCTATCAGAACCAGCATGAACTCTTTCAGCAATTTGTGCAACAGTTGCTCCTCTGTGGGATTGGACAGCACGGGTAGCCTTCGCTCCCCATGCCCATTAATGAGCCTTGGGTGGCCATGACTTGGTTGTCCTTCCTTAGTTCACTTCTGGTAGGTACGAATCACTGCAGACCACGAACACCCAACAAGACCTGCAGTTCTGGAGATGCTCTAACCCAGTTGTCTAGGATCCTTATTCTTGACCATTTTTCCTACTTCCACATCAACTTCAAGGACAAATCGTTCACTTGCTGCCTGATCTATCCAAAGAGACAGGTGCCATCGTAACAAGATAATCAATGTTATTCACTGCACCTGTCTGTGGTGATTATGTAATGGCTGATCGGTGTAGGCATAGGCAGAGTCAGGGAGAGGCAAACTAGATTCAATCAGACCTGTAGACACGATGCAAAATGTGGTGATCTGACCCAACCAGAAAAGAACATCAACACTGTCAACACCACCACAAAACAGAGCAGAGCCAACTACTGGAGTCATTTTATAGCAGCATTGCTCACATATATGTTTGCTTCCTTGTGACATAATTTTTCCTGCTTCTGCTGGCGTCATTTCTTGGCACATTACCACCACCAACTGTCACTCGTGGGACTGTGTAATGTAACTGTTGTGCCTCCATGATGCCAGGAGAAGGAGACACACTCGAAAGAACATCACCCTGTAGCGCTGCAAGGGTCCGCACGCTTAAACGAGCAGCTATGATCATAAACGTTTCATTTTCCTACATTTCACAGTGTCGCATCGCACATAGTACAATTTGAAACCTGCTTGCACTAGGTCCAGGTTCAAGTCTCCGTTCCTCAGATGGGATGAAGGTCTGAAGACCTCTGCAGCCCAGATAATCTCTGCTTCAACATAAAGTGTGATAAAAAAAAACATCAGGGAGACAAGAAGAAACAAACGAGCAAAAATGGAAGTAGAGCACATACCTCCACTGCAAAAATTAACATGAATTATAACACATAAATGTTTAGTGAGAGGATACAGATAATAAAAGGCCCATTTTTGGTCTACATTAAAGACGTACACGGCTACAGATGGAGCCTTTCGTACGTCTTCTGCGTTCATTTCCTACGTATTTGGGCACGTTTTCAGAGAGCTAACAAATATGGAAGAGATGGACGAAACAGAGCAATACCACCAGAAATGGTTGAGGGCAGTAGATAAAACTCTCTGTCCTAGCAGACCACCGCCGAGTACATCGTTGCATCCGCTTTTGGCGCTTTGTATTTAATAGGTACATTATCACAACCTTCTCCGACCGTCAACATATTCATTCTCAAAACGTTTGACTCTTCACTGCCCTCTTGTGGATGGATCGATGCCAACATAAAAGACTCATGGAAGTATGTGGGCATTGACAGACAGCGATTGAAATGGATGTATCTATTTTCGTATATGATTGTAGTATAAATGAGCCCAAACAAGTGAATTTACCTGCCGATGCAACATATCGATGCAATTAATAGGATTTCTTGAAATAATTAAAATGATCTCGACTTTAGAAAACTGATTGATCTTTTGTAATAGGTGTCAAAGCTCTCAATAAAAGCACTTATAATGTCAAATAAAGCCAAAACTAACTTGTCAATTATTCCTTCACTGTTTGTTTCTTAATTTGTGTAAAACCAAAGCTGTATAACAAGATGATTCGGTTTTAAAATGCTGAAATGAAACACACAATTACACCTACATCAAAATCCATTCCTAACCTTTTGAGTAATCCTGCCAACAGACCAAAGGACACATAACCTCTACTGAGGTTAAAATAATGATAGAATTTATCACTTTCAATAAATTACAGTTCAATCCTGATGACATGTAGTAAAGTCGATGGCTTTATTTTCAATTTCAGGGAACCAATGATCGATAGTATTTTGCAGTGAGCATTAAAAACACTCTGGTCAAATTTTTGGCCTTTTTCGTAGAAGAAGAGGCCTTGCAGGTGAAGATGTTATTTCACAAGAGAAGAGGCATTTGTAACACAGCTTAAAAGAATGATCATAGTTTTAACATTAAAAAGTTTCTTATAAATGACAACAACAATAAAGCAGCAGTTACAAAATGAGAAACATGTACAATTTCAGGCCAGTTTGCTGTGCTGTTTGGCTCAAACTGGGAGAACTGGCCTACGGGGCTCCAGCGTCACAATCGTGGCGACAGCGAAGGTCAACACATGTTGTTTTGGAAGTGTTTATACTCACAGTCCTTCAGCGGAGACAAGCTGTGAACACAGTCTTTGAAAACCAGAGCAGATGAAGGAGGAGAGGTCTTCATGGGCAACAGACAGTTCCCGGGAGCCATGGCAACAGCAGACTGGCACAATAGGTTGTTCAGTCACCGAGAGAGGAAGGATGAACGGAACGAGAGGGCGACACGACAGAGAGGGAAATAAAGGCAGATGAAGGTCGAGACTCAGCTGTGCTTGTTGCTCATGTTTTCACCTCATTACTGGTTCTTTTCTCTCATCCTCTGCTTTTCAAACAAACCTGTTAGCTCTGATATGACACCACCATACGTCTGACTCAACAGCAGGCCTCTGAAACGGTGTTTAATTCCCTCCTTTATCCACACACTGACCTAAAAGCCACGATCCTCGCAGAGTAAGTGGCTTCATACGCCCACAGGGCTGAGGTGGGAATTGAACTCTTGACGCATCTGCAGCACTTTAACCCTCTTTCAGCGCCTACGGGAATTAAAGTTCTACCACTAGCAGTGTTAGTGTTGTAAACACTGAGCAGTAAAGGAGGCATGGGTACTAAGATGCCAGTTAGCATCCAGGTCTAGACAGCGGTGCTCCGACCCAGCAGGGGGAATGCTGTAGGCAGGCCACAGCTGGGCTCCAGCCCCCTCAGTCCATGCAGCCCCTGCAGACCATGTAAGCCTCCACCGAACTCCTGTATCCCCCCTTGTGGTCCTTGTGTCCCACCTTGAAGTCCTTGTATTCCATCTTGTGCAGTCCTGGGCTCACGGCGGGGCATGGTAGCCATCGCAGCGGCAGCCTGGATGGAGCAGGCCCCCGGTGGCGAGAGGTTGTTGTGGTTCAGGTCCATGTTGGACAAGAGATGACCCAACGAGTCCCAGCGCTGGGAAGATGGCAGGCGTATGAGGGAGGAGTAACCTCGCTCAGGGAATACTGGGGGAATACAGGAAGGCTTGCTGGTCTCGGAGGTGAAGACAGGAACAGGATCCAGCAATTCTCTGGGAGGAGGCGGTAGAGGCATGGCTCGGAGTGGGGCGGGCTTGAAGTAGGTGCCCCCCCGTGGGTCGGACAGGACCTCACTATAGGGAGGAGGAGGGTCTTCCATCAGGACTGCCTCCTCATAGCAAGGCGGCTTCACAAATATATCTGGGTCTGCAAAAAAGAGACATTATTTCAACTAAAAATCTCCTGTAGCATAAAATACATAATAAAGGGAAACCTATTAAACTTTGATTTTAAAAAAGAAAATTTAAAGGAACAGTTCACTCCACAATAAAAGAGAATCAGTCATTACCCTCTAACCCCCATGCTGACAGAGTCCAAAGAAACATTTCTGAAGCCTCAGAGAAAAACATGGATGTGGGAAAAAACAGCTGAAAATAAATATCAGCTGGTTCCATAGATCTCTTCCAGTATAATCCAAGTCTCCAGAAGCCCTGAGATCCCAAAGATGTTATTCAAACCCCTTTTTCAGCTGAAATCTGTGGGACAAACTCGAACACATTGAACCTATAATTCATTCTAAATTACATCCATGTTCTGTAAAGGCTGATATAGTGCAGGAGAAGGGACTGTGTGTGTCTATGAATGCAGTCATAAAGCATTATAATTCACAATAAATTATGCACCATTGTTCTCTATAAATGTGTTTACTAGATGTCTTTTCTTTGCATCATTTCTGTGTTTGCATCATGTTTGTCGTTAATGTATTTTTCTGCAGCCCTTTTTTTTTTTCATTTGCAGGACGTTTCCGTGGTTATGGATTACTGTGTTACTGAACTGGCATCCTCTCTGAAGCTGCAGCTCATTTCTCCTAATGGAAACCTTCTTGTAGCGCGTTAGCATGAAACACAAAGACACTTCATTTTCAGGTCACAACCCAAACGGCTGTAACAAACACATTCATGCTGTGATGCATGTGACAGTGTGGTCAGCTGTGGGAACTGGTCTGAACTCCAAGTATCTCTTACATCTCACTCCTTTTTCAGTCGCACTTGTTTTTCATCTTTCTGCCTCTGACGACTCCATCATTTCTACCGGAGGAGCTGCAATGCAGCACATTGAGCTGCAGTATATCTGCAAAACACATTTTCATCTTGCATTCATTCATTCTTGTTTTTTTAGATCATGATGTTAGTCTTATTGTTTTTTTTTAGTGATGACATGACACACAGTTACAATATATCAGGGTTAATAGTGTTCAGAGGAGTTAACGACTTCTAATAATGTAAATTCTGTGAGCTGATGATGCAAAATGATGATTTAGTCATGTCATGGAGTAAAACCTCAAAACATATTTTCTGTTGCACATGAGTTGAATATAAATGTAATTTCTAGGAGACGGGGTTGTGTTCTAATTTCTACCTGCTAAGCTGCCAGCTTTAATCAGTGAGAACGTCAATGTTTCCTCAGGTTCTCGTTATTCCTCTGTTCATTTATGTATTTCACAACAGAATCTGTTTCTTGTCTACGAGGAACATTTATCTAGGTTTTGTCTGCTGATTTCTGCACTTTGTGAGCCCAGGAGTCAAATAAAAGCCTTTCTGCACTAATTAGTAGACGAGCAGTTCCAGGTTCCTTTCTCCTTCTGCACTAATTACACCGTTCACACCTGTTCATAATTGCACAGAAGAACTAAATCCTCTTTATATGTGGAACTAATTAAAACACTGAGCAGAAACCGATGCAGACATTTGCACAAATTCAGCGCATTCAGCAGAAACACCTGCACAAGTTTTTCAGCTGAGATGCAATTGTGGCATTTTAACAACCTGACAGTGAAAAAACAACTGAGGTTATTAGTTTTACTGTAAAAAAAACCCAAAAAAACAAACAAAGCACAAAAATAAGATTGGAAAAATAAAATATTTGCCAAGTTCAGCTCTGCAGCATTTCTAGTTTCTGTGGAACAAATGGAGACAGTTTCTACTTCCATCCTGATGTATTTACAGATTCTGGTCTATCTGGCACCCTAAAATGCAACTTTGATATCCATACGTTCATTTTTATTTTCTGAAGATGACTAATATCTGAGTTCATTAACCTGATGCTGTATAGTAGACACATGCCAACATGTTAACATCATCATTACCAGCACAGCTGCTTCAAACTGCCTTGGAAACCAGCGTGTGGAGAAATGTGTACAAAAATAGAATCATATCAAATAAATGGAACTTAACTTTTAATCGCATCTAGAATTGATCTGTCTTGAAGCACGTCGTACAATGTGGCAACAATGGTTTTACTGGTGACTCTATGTATCTGTGAAGTGTGTATTAAAAACTATGCATTAAAAACTATTTTTTTAATAGTTTTTACCTTTCTAAGTCACAGGCTTCACTCCTGCTCGTCAGGAGTTACTGGGTCACCTGTGATTCTCCCTCAGCTGATAATCAGCCTGGCTGGGAGGTTTTAAGAGGAGGTTGGTTTTTACCTGCTCAGTTGGTTGAGAGTCTCCAGAGAGTCGACAGCATCAGTTTGGCTTTCTGTGTTTCTGTTTGAGTGGGAATTTGACTTTGTGTGTTGGAGGGTTTTTCTTTTCTTTATTTAAAAGTCATTATTTCGTCCAGCTTCCAATTCATATCATTTTGTTTCCCTTCCTTTCCAGTAACTCCTGATTTTGATTTCGGGCCACTTTGATAGAATCAGTGGGTGGTTTTGGGGAGTTACATTTCCCATTGCCACCTTTCCAGAACCCAAGAGGCCCCGTCTTTAATTTTACCCCCAACAAGTGACCCCCGTCTTCATGGTTTTGGTTCTGGGGAAACGTAACAGTACATACCACCACTATGGCCCAACCATCACTTTGAATTAAATTAAAAGTAATGCAAATCCCAACAGGACAAGAGTCCCATCTTCCCTCAGGGTTCTAACAATGTTAAAGGAAGTGGGGAAAAAATCATGGCTCCACCCCTTTATCTGGATCCACATCAAAATCTTTGGGCTTCATGACAAGTTTCATGAAAAACGTTTATCTCTCAGTGTTAAAGGAAGTAAAAAAAAAAAAAAGATTTGCTTCTTTATCCGGATCCAAAGTTTAATGATTTGATAACATGTTGGTTCAGGTTTCATGTCTGTTTCACCACTGAGCCAAATCTCATTCCTCAGTTACAACCTGTTTACGACACAACAACAAACATAACGGTGTAAATCAACAGCTGTTGCCGTGGAGCTGGATGTGTTTATAGATGCAAACTTCTCTGTGTGTGTGTACCTGGCCAAAATCCATCCGTCCTCCTCCGACAGGCCTCACAGATACCTACAGGATCACTCTCATTGTTCCTGAACTCCCCTGTGGATCTCTGCGCTGTAGCGCCGCTACCAGCTGCCAGGACCGCTTTAGATAAATGTCATCCACACAGAAACAGCGTCAGCACAAACACACAGGGCTGATGTTTCCACTGAGAGGAGTTATGTTTGAAGTTAGTGCGTCCATTTCGATTTGAATATCTTGAGTTCTCTCACAGATGTGATGTTTTGTTGTTGTTGTTGTTGTTGATGTAGATGACCCGTGAAAATGATGACTTTACTCACATCACATCTCATCATAGATCATTTTAAATTCATCTGTGAATTTAAGCACATCTTTGGTGTCTCTCGTTTGTTTCTTTTGATCAAACAGACCATCTGTTTTTGACGTTTTCCATTATTGACACCACTGTGATGACGACCATATATCTGCTTAATGCAAAGACGAAGCCAAGACAGAAACAAATCTCCAGCTTAAACCTCTGTGGCTGGAGGCGGCTGAAGAGGAGGGATCATCACCCACCAGTGTTCTGATCTGAGCGACTTACTGGACCTGCTCCCAGTGTGAACATCCTGTATGGGTCAGGACTCGGGTTTAAAACGCTGTCAGAGTCATGCATCGTCTTCAGTCTGTTTCTGATGTCTGAGAGCAGATTTTATCTCTCATACAAAACAATAATAAATTTTTTAAAAAGCCATTACGATTAAGGCTCATTTATAGTCAGTGTCAAAAATCCGGATACGAACTGAGGCTTCATTTCATCTGTATACATGCATGTTTCCTGAAAGCTTATGCTACGTTCACATCGAACGGGATGCAAATTTTTCACGCAGCATGATTACATACAGTCAATGGAAAGAGGCGATTGGACGCTAGTAGATGCGAATCGGCGCCAGACAACGCAAATGACGCAAATGGTACAACGCAAATTAGCAAACATTTCAATTCAGGCAGATTCAGATTCTCCAAACGTCACACATCTGGGTGTCAGTAGGATGTTAATGCAGAAGTCTAAGACAAGCCTATCGTAGCTGTAAGTTGACACCGGATACTGTTGTGAACCAAGAGATGGCGACGTTTGGTTTTCCAAGGAATCCGGGACAAAAAAACAAGACATCAATTGTGTCTTCTTTGGTCATGGCTGATGACAGGAGGAAATGGTGGAAATAAATGTTGGTATTGGTCGCGTTATTTTCACGAGTGATGCGAGTAAATTAAAGCGAGTAGAGTGTGGAGGGGCGGGGCATGGGTCAGGAAAGTCCTACAAAGTATGTAGGACTGTTCGGCCTGTATATTATGACATTTTATTAATATTTGATCTTTTTATATCATAATCATACTCAAGGTATATCCCAACATCCCTCCCACCCCTATATTGATGTAATATTTCAATTAATAAATGCAATTTCGTTGTACCTGTACAATGACAATAAAGAGATTCTGATTCTGATTCTGAATATACTAACAACTGAGTGGTTTAAACATGTTCGTTAGCTTTAGTGGTTTCAGATTTCATTCCACCTCTACTTCTTCTCAGCTGCAGACTGTAGCTGTTAGATTAGCACAAGAAGCATGAAGTCTAAATGTGCTATAAATCAGATGACTCTCCATCTCCTCGTCTCTCTCCTGTCTGGATTCTACAACTGGATCAGCTCCTGGCTTCTCCCTCCATCCTCTGCTGTGCTCAGTTGGTCGGCACCTGCTTCTCTTTTAGCCCTGCTGCTGCCTGGATACTGGACCTCTTCATCAGTCTGCTTTGTGACCGCGACTCCAGCAGCCTTTTGTTTTTACCCCTCGCTGTCTGTCTACACTCATTAACCATCACCGACAACAGCTGATGCTCTTTTACTTTCGCTCCAGCTTTCCTCTCGCTCTCCAAATCTCATCCCTCTTATTTTCTAGATCGACAAGATTTTTGAAGGACTTGTGCTTCATAGTTCTCCATATTTATTTTTGCTTTACAGGATTCATTCTGTGTGCCTAAAATGCTGATTATTATTCCTCCATATGCTTTTTCAGTGCTACTAGTCATGTAGATGTATGTCATGTAAAAATGTACATATTGATCGGAAATGGTGTGCTATGTCTTATGGTAGCAATTTGAAACACAGTTTTTATGAAAATAAAAAAACCAATGCAAATAACTGTCCCTTACTTTGCAATACCTTATGAGATGTGATTTAATCGACTCTTCTTTGGCCAAAGATCCCCTACAGAAAATTTCATCAAAATCCGTTGACAACATTTCAAGATATCTTGTGAACAAATACACCGACAAACAAACAAACATGGGTGATCAACTGTAGTGATGCCCATCTTTAATCCCAGTTATAATAGCGCTCTTGCTCCTAGTCACCGCTAACACAGCTAGCTTCTGTGTCCTATGAAAATGACCAGGGCGGAAACACCCGCTAGTTTCAGCCAACAGACTTCTGAAGCCTCATATTGACGTCAGCTGAAACTCGGACTGTCATTTTTGTCCCGTTTCTTGCAGGAGTTTTAGGAGGGGAAACGATTCACGGGCAAATAATTACAATGATCAATAACTCTTTCTGTGAACAAATGGTTAAAAACATTCTTTAGGATGTAGACCTGAGGAAAAGCCTCCCTCTGTCGCCCAGCTGAGCTCCAGCTGACTTTACTCTCTCCCTTCTGTTTTAGTTTTGCCGTGTTGTTGCTCACTCCGTCACCACTCGGCCTCCACAGTCTTCGCCCACGCCTGGGCGACAGCTGTCACCATGAACGCTGGCTGGCAGGAAGGGAGGCGAGAGCTGGGAGCCGAAATCTAATAAATTCTGACAGTGCATAATGCAATCCTCCTCCTGTCCTCTGCTTTTGCATCTGAATTCCTCATAAATCTAATGAATTTTCTGTTTTGTTTTGTTAACAGTTCAGAGTCTCATGAATAAAAAATCAGATGTAGCAGGTTTGGTTTCGTCAGTAGTTACACTCAGCAGTATTTGAACAGTTTGGTGTTGAGACTAAAGGATGCAGTATTTGATATTTTGAATGATGACTGCTTGAGTTTGAAGAGTCAACCGTTTCATCCACTACTAGAAACCTAAAGACAGCTGGGTTTACTGAACTAGTGGATACCTTTTGCTAGACTGAGACTTTTTACCTCAACCAAGGAGGTTTCAAGCTTTCACCTGTGTCTGTTGGTTTATGCAAAAAATTACTGGACTGATTTGCACCAAATTTGGTAGCAAGATGAGGCGTGGCCAGGAAAGAAACCATTAAATTTAGCTGTGGATTCTTAAAAAGGAGTGGATCCAGGATTTTGTTTCCACTTCTTTTAACATTCAGTCAGCAAAAAGACCCGCGCTCCCTCTGGAAGAAGCGGTTGGTCCAGAAAGCAGAAGGAATCATTAAACAAATCGGTTCTCAAATTCCTTCATTCCTTCTGCTATCAGGATACTAAAAGCTGAAAGTAGTCGCTGATTTGTAGGCCATTCCTCCACAGCTGTGTGGATTGTTGTTGGTGTTATTATTGATGCTGTTGATCTGATCACTTGTCATTGGCATGTTGATGTTTTAATCTATTCTTATTTATTTAGATGAATGGGTTAGACTGTGAAATGAATTGCCCTTCTGGATTAATAAAGTTGTCTGAATTAGAATCTTTTGGAGGGGTGGGACTAAATAGACTTGTAGGATTGTTCGGCCATGACGAAGGTAGATTTCTCCCTTTTTCCACTAATGAGTAACTGATACGTTTCAAAGCTGTGCTTTCAAAGTCGGTTCTCCAAAATTCATGAACCAGATCTGCAGTGGTATGTACATCCTCCAGAGAATAGCCACAGCCTCACACCTTTAGAATCCAACAGTGACAAAACATCTCTACCAACTGATGCACATGGACATCCTCCCATCCAAACCTGTTGCCTTTGACACCCTTGACTACTGCCTGACTGCAACCTGCATGCTGACGGCTGAAGAAAACCGAAGAGATGGACTTTAGTACATGAATAAATCTGAACACTCTGAATATCATATTAACTAACGCAGAGTTTGGAGAGAATCACGACTGGTTTCAAAGCTTGTAAACGTGTATTTAAACATGTTCAGAACATGATGGTGTCATTTCATAAATCATCTTTATGTAGCAGCAGATAAATATTTAGAAAAGATCAATTACTTCCTCTCAACGCTCACATCTTGTCAGCAGCTCTTGTGATCTGACCGGTTCGTATGAGGAGTGATGGATTAGTCTAAAAGTTTAGAACTTCTGTGATATTTCTGTTTTGGGTAATCGGCCTTTGTGGAGTCGTCCACTGGTCTTATCACCCAAGATCCATGAGGACATGATGGAAACACTGGGGGAGGGAAAAATCAACATAGAAAACAAAACACCAAACATTTTACCTGGCATGCTAACCCAGTTAGCTTGCGGCATGGGATGAGGAACCTGCAGAGGAAGAGGTGGCGACAGGGTCTGAGGTGGGCCGAACTGTGGAGGCTCCCTAGGCAGCTGTGGAGGTGGTGGTGGTGGGGGAGGAGGAGGAGGAACAGGAGGGTATCCTGCGGGGTGACAGCTGAGCGGCTCCATCTCTACGCTCCGCAGACATTGCTCCCTCAGCCGCTCCTCGTGGCGGTGCTTCAGCCGGCGCTGCAGGAAGCTGCAGAAGCAGCAGAGCATGACGATGACGGCCCAGACCAACCAGAAGCCGGCGAAACAGGCCAGGAAGGTGTAGGTGCCCTGCGACATCACCATGGCGGTGACGGGATGGGCTGAGAATTCCTCCTGAGACAGGAGGAGATGATTTCAGATGAGCAGGACGGGACGTACGTAGGTCCTTCAAGCAGCTCGTCTCTCCAAGATCAACAGGCTAAATTCTGATGATTTATCACATTCAGTGATCAACTGTCTATCTTGTAGGCTATAATCCAAGGTGGGAATAAAAAAACATGGCAGTTGAGCCACTTGACTTGAATACTGATGAATATAGTCAATTAAAAATCCTTCAAAATCACCAAAAAATAACCATGCTTATTGGCAGGTCTGCATCCAGATGACTTTCACATTCAAATAACTTCTGCTGTCTTAAGTGAAAGAAAGTTGTATCAGAGATCAAATATCCTGAAGTTAAAAATATTTTTAAAAGTTGTGAAGGAAATCCAGTAAAATTCAGCAGAGGCATATTTTCTGGAACTGTCACATATGTGAATATTCTACAGGTACAGTTGTCCCTGTTTTAATGAAGGTCTGTCATTCAATTTAAAAGCAGCATCCTCAATAAAAGTGTGTGTAAACTACATGTTTCTTATAAATGTTATTAAAAGTGAATGCAACCAATTCTGTGCACTAAATCACAGGATGTTACATATTTAAGGTGTGACAGCGGAAACTGAGATCATAAAATCTCATTTTTGTCCAAATTACCCAAATGATGCATCACTAAATTCACTAAAAGTCGTGGAATTTTAAAGGTAAATTAATTTTATAAAGTCTGCACAAGTTATTAAATGGTCAAAAATCTGCTCATTGCATCAAAAACAACCAAAAGGAAAACCAATCTTTCCGTTTCTGTATCCGTCCAATCGTTTTAGAGATCAGCTCCTCATTTACATGAAAATGTGTCTGAATCTCAGGATAAACACCAACATTCACACACTGGCAGACACACAACGTTATTCCACAAGACTTCAGATGAACCTTTGCAGTGGAAAATTAAATTCTCCATCAGACTCCTTTCAATATTTCAATCTCAGTTTTCTTGACAGCCTGATGAATCGGTTGCATCTGAAAACTTCCCCATCTTCTTTGAAGGAAAATGAAGTTGCAACAGCATCATCAGAGAGGAGGAAAAAAAGGAGTTCAAGCTGGGAGAAAGAAAAGGCCGAACACCCTGCAGGTGATGTGTGGAGCCCTGTCGGGCGGGTTTGTCCATGTGAAGTCAAATTTGTCCCTCCAAGGCTGCAGGGGACTGAAGTCAGGGGTCCGTCTTCACTGCCGGGACCCCAAATTCTTCCCTCTTAGATCCCAGTAGGGCTCCTCAGCCTCACGTGGCTCTACAAAGACACACAGGGACGAGAGGAGACGAGAGGAGACCATCGTCAGTGATGATCAGAGGACAAATTCAGACAATATTTTCAACACAGTGAGAACTCAGAGCAGTAAAAACAGCACAGAGGCCATGTGCTCGTAAATCTCAGCTGTTCAGGGAGGATTATGATGCCGACTCGGGGGGGATGAGTATCAGTTTCACACTTCAGAGAGCAGCTCGGAGAAAATGTTCACACTGATGTAATAAAGAGGATAAAAATGTTCCTGAAAACATTAAACAGGACACGGTATTACTTCTATTAAACTCATGGGTCACTTATTCCTAACATTCTACAACTAAAGTGAACTAAAACTAAAAAGTTTAAAAAATGAATGACGCAGCAGTGATGTCGATGTCTCCTGATGGGACGCCTCTGTCATGAGGAAGAGATGCATCCTCCGTGCCTCCGAAAGCCATCACAGAAACTAGGAGGCACTCATTAGAGCGCATCCCACAAAGGTGAAGCTTACCTGGTCCACACCCCACCCCTCCACCCCTCCACAAAGTTTTGTAGAAATCGTTTAAATGTTTTTGCAGAATTAGGGCATTTTTCAACATTTTCCCTATCTTGCAAGGTTATGTTCCATAAGAATTCCTGGATCGGTCTCTTTATCTGGATCTGCACCAAAATTTAAAAAGTTCTTCCCTGGTCCATAATCCACCTTCCCACAAAGTGTCATGGAAATCCATCCAGTAGTTTTTGCATAATCCTGCTGACAAACAGACACGTGCAAAAACATAACAGAAATGTTGACAGATGAGGTAATAGCTACTTTCAGATAGGCGTTGCAAAACAGCGCCGAAACGAATTCTCTTCTGTGTTCAAACTGGACCAGACCAAGGCGTCACATGAAATGTTCTTTCCTCTGAAATTGTTTTTATTAATTAGCCTCTCCCTCCGCTAAGCTTCATCTTTATTTTGTAGTATTTTATTCAGTACATTATCGACCTGCATTAGCTCAGCCTCTCGTCTGCTGGGTTTTATTCCTTGGGTTTCCTGTTTCTTTGTAAACCCAAGCCTGATGCTCGTGTGACGTAGAAATATGCAGACCTTTGCTTTCAGAATGAAGGTCACAAAAGTGTTAATTTAACCGTTAAAAGATCCTCCGCTCTTCTCCACATTATCGACTTTGTCAGCCACCCACAGTGAGATTTCTGTCATGAGTCATGGTCTTCCATATGTCAGCAACAGCAAAAAGGCAAGAGAGACTTATGTTTTTGCAAAATGGAATATGAATGCAATATTTCCTCCCATCCTGAGGGAATCACTTTGAAATGACTCATCCAATCGGCTGCACCGCCTCATCCTGTCACCGCTCAGACTGAACTGAAAACATTTACAGCAATCTAGAAATCTCTGTCCTTTGAGAGAAATGTCAACGACTTTGTTTCCAGTCATGAGTTCTGACTAATGTGTTGTTCTTGTATAATTAGACACTTATACCGTATGACACTTATATTTATCAGACGAGCACAGCCTCAGTGCTCATGTTTTATCTTCCACCTCCACATCAGCTTTGGGAATCACACCCCTGTGCCTGTTGTAATTGAAATGGTTCTGCAAAGGTGATTCATCGGCAGCAGGCCTTCGCGGGGTCACACAGCTGCAGTTATTTCAATGTATGAGCACCGATATGGAACAGAGCCTTTGTTTACTCCCCACGCTTCCTGCCTGTCTGATCTAGTCCGCGGAGCTTTCAGATACTCAGACCTCCACCTCCATACCCACCTGTGTACAGTTACACATGTGCAGTACACACTCAAAGTATGTATGATGTAAAAAGGCAAAAATAAAAGCAGTAAAAATGGAGGATGACTATTTAGTCAAAAATGTTTTATGTCAGGATAAACACCTCTCCAAATGAATGGTATGGAAAACACTGATGTATATCTGTTAATTAAAGAACTCTAGAATATACCTACGTATGTCTGTTTAGCTTGCCTGATGCCCTCCACAAAATTTAATGGAAATTGGTTCAGTACTTTTTGTGTTATTGGGGAAAAGACATCATATCTAGCAATGTCGAAGTGGAAAGAACATTTAATGGGTTCCTTCCTGGTTCATGGAACATTCCTCCACCAAGTTTTGTGGACATCTGTGCAGCGTAACTCTGCTAACAAACAAACCAAACAGACAAATCAGAAAGCAGTGAGAGACCACAGACCTCCACCGACACCATCGAGAGCCAAAACCCCAACAATCAGAAAATAGTTTTCAAGCTGTGTCGAAGCAGAATCGTGTAAGAACTGTTTATCAGAGTTATCTGCAGAGACCCTGTGTGTGCCTGTACTTTTTTATTATTTTATTGATTATGTGAGACATTTTGGCAATTAACAATTAATTCTGACTCAGTTAGCTAATCAATCAATCGACTAATTGCCACAGCTCTTGAAAACATCATACAAGAATTTTGGAAAATGAAAAGTGATAAAATATTGAAATAAAGTCCTGTACAGTTCATATGATTTGTAATCAAAGCAATAAACCTCAAATATCCTGTAAGATCAAACATTTCCTCTTCAGAAACACCTGGACAGGGATTTTCCAGGTTCAGTCTGATCTCAGCCGGTCGGGATTCGGTGGACACAGCAGGTCACTTCATCTCCTCCGAGGTTTCAGAAGCTGCACGTCTGTCATCACATTTCACTCGGAGGGAAAAAACCCTCACGATCGCTGGACCCACATGAGGTCGGTTCAAATGAAAACTTTCAGATCACAAACTTTTTTTCCCAGGAAAGGATTTCTTGACTTTTTTCGTGCCCTTGCACTCTTTAAAAACGGCAGCACACTTGTTTCCAAAGGATTTCTGAAGAACAGTGACGACAAAGACTTTTAAAGCCAGCAGTATTTAATAGAGGTCGACAGGAAAAAGCTGTCAACTCCTTATGTTTGCAGAGTTTAAGGTTTTGCCAGAGATTAGCGAGCTAACTACTTATACTTCATATTTGTTCATGCCACAAGCTAACGCTAAAAAAAAATTAATCATCAAGATAATGACAACAGACGAAATATGGGAACTACAGACTGCTACAGGGGACATAACGTTTTCTGCTCTCTTCATGGATGTTAGTGTGTTGCTTCTGAACTTGACTCTGTGGGACGGCAGTCACATGGTAGACTTGTTGTCATGTTACTATGGATACTACAACCTCAAAGTGGATGTCAGTCTTATGTATTAATATTGTTTTACAATGACCAAAAACCATATAACGCTAATAATGTAGAACTAAAGCTGTCTTTATATAAAGTTAACTAGTATATGTATAGTACATATAAATTATCTCTATTAAATTAGGTACATAAAAAAGTACTTTGACTCTGTGTATGAAGCCTTCATACTTCATACAGAGCTTTCTAAGCTGCCCTACCATTGGAGAAAACATGATACAGTGCCCTCTGGTGCCTCTCCAGGGGAGAAAACATAATACAATACCCTCTAGGGTGCCCTACCAGTAGAGAAAAAAAATTATACAGTGTCCACTAGGGTGCCCTTCCAGTGGAGAAAACGTGATACAGGATCCTCTAGTGTGCCCTACAAGTGGAGAGAACTAAATGAAGACCTCTAGGGTGTTCTTCCAGAGGATAAATATGATGTACTGCCCCCTAGGGTTTCTTTCCAGTAGATAAACATGATACAGTACCCTCTAGGGTGCCCTTCTAGTGGAGAAATTTATATGAAGTATCCTCTCGGGTGTTCTTCCAGTGAATAAATATGATACAGTTCCCTCTAGGGTGTCTTTCCAGTAGATAAATATAATGCAGTTCCCTTTTAAGTTGCCATTCCAGTGGAGAAAACATGATACACTGCCCTCTAGGGTGCCCTGCTAGTGGAGAAAATATGATACAGTGCCCTCTGATGCCTCTCCAGTGGAGAAAACATTACACAGTGCCCTCTAGGGTGCAGTGCTGGTGGAGAAAATATTATACAGAGCCCTCTCTGGTGCCCTGCAGGTGGAGAAAATCATATGAAGTGTCCTTACCATGGATAAATATGATGCAGTGACCTGTAGGGTGTCTTACCATTGGTGAAAACATTATACAGTGCCCACTAGGGCATCATTCCAGTGGAGAAATCCCTTGGGGAACTTTTTTCAAAGGTTTTAACTGGTGCCTTTTTTTCACCCCTGCCCCTCAGACAACCTGCGTCCACCACTGTCCACCACAAGGATGTCAAAAATGTTATTAAAAGCTGTACATTTACTTTGCGTTATTAATTCACAGTTTCATCCAATTCAGCTGTGAGTCATGGAGACTACTTCAGGGGCCACTGGGTGTTTGGGGCCCTATATTCGACAGATTAAACTGCAGTTCATAAACCAAAAAAATCTTTAATATTTTGTACCTTCACTGTTATAAACACAGTGATTCATCCGCTCACTGTCTCTCAATAAACTGTCTGTCAAATCATCCAAAACACTCTGATTGATTCCTAAATTACGCAACGGCTCAGACGCACTGCTGTTTTTAAAAATGTTTATTTCCTCCGTGGGAGAATCAGCAGGAGGGTTTTTCATCCTGACACGGAACATAAGGACCCGTAATTCTTAAAAAAGCAGCGACAGCAAGTCATTAAATGAATGTTTTAAAAATCATTTCTACACGGATGGAATGAGATGAGGTAACAGTACAGGTAATAAAATACCTTTAATAACTAACGATTTTATTTCCTGTTTGAAGACACGTTTTGTTTTAAAAAAAACTCACCTTTAATTCTTCAGATGAGGTGACGCACTCAGCTCGTTACGCGCCATCCAAGTTTTATGTCCAAAAACATTCAATTAGAACAACAAATGGGCAAAAACCCTTTCCTCCGTCCGTTCCCTGTCGGTGTGAGTATCTCTCCACCGGCTCCGGTCAGATCAACGGCCGCTACAGGATGAGAGCTCCTCCGGTCTCCCTCTCCTTCCTCCGGCGTCGTGTTTTGTGCGTCAAGAGTAATAAAAGGAGGTTTATCTGTTCACCTTGACAGCCTGGCTCCTCCTTCCCTCCTCCCCTCTTTTTCTCCTCTCCTTCATTCAGTCCCTCCTCTCATCACTGGAGCAGCAGAAGGAGCTTTTCGTGACATCCAGACTGTCTGTCTGGATGATGGGAATACAAATCAACCTGCCAGCTGGGGGTTTCCAAGGACGCACGACTTGGCTAAGGAAGCCGCGGGGGGCGTGAGGAGAGTTAAATATTATCATTTCTACACATGTTGGTGTACATTCTGTTTTTATATTCTGTCTCCTTTCAAACCTGTAACAGTGCTGATATTACACAAGGAAAAAAAATCTCCTGGGAATATTTAATTAGCCATAATTTATCAGGGTTTTAGGGAAAACCAATTCAAACCCATTGATGGTCGTGATCAGGGAGGTGAAACATCATAGCTATGTGAGGTTAAGATCCACTGCTGCAGCAGCTCAAGGACAGAAATGAGTGGAGGTGAATGAAGAAAATAAATTATAAAAAGTCTATGAAATCAAATGAATAGTAGTAACTAGTAATTGTTGGATATATAATTCAGAAAATCGTTTTAAAGCTCATCCTGTGATCAAATTGTAGCTGAAGCTGAGCTGATGTTAGGTGTCAGATTTGAATGGTTAAAATGAGAAAATGCCCCCAGACCACAGAGGGTTAAATCAAGTCATTAAAGGTAACCAAAAAATGTGAGTATGGTTTTAAATAAACAGTGAAGATCAGTTGTTGGTCTATGGGATCAAAAGTAAAAGGGTTTCTACACCTTTGCTTCCCTCCACCTTTCAATGAACAATTTAGTTTACATGAAAAGCAGAGTTTTGCAACATGGGTATAATTTTTACATTTCTTACCTGGTGACTTCGGGAAAAGTCTGCCTGACTAAATGAACTCATTCTCTCCAAAAACTTTGGAGAGGTGGGAAAATACCTCAATGATGTCATCAGGGTTAGCTCATCTTATATTTAGAGCCTCCAAAATTACACACAGGGAACGTTAGCATTTACCAGCAGCAAGGGTCCAACAAAAGACTCAAGTGAGTCACCAAACTTTAGGGAAGTAATACGGTAAATAATCATTAAAAACCAGTTTAACAGTGAAGAGCAGCTGTCAAACAGGTGACTTATATCAGATTACAAAAAGATTACAACACCTGCACCTCCTGCATTTAAATATTCATATCCTCTAGAAACAAAGTGAACGTTTGTCAACGCCGTCAGCTGTGTGTGCAGAGATGCTGCATCATGTCCTGTGTAGTAAATAAAGCTTTGCATGTTATTTACACCCTTAATTTTAAAATATGTTTAGTTTGCAACTCAATTTGTAGCTTGTTTTTGCATCGATAGACAAATCAAACAAAAAATCTGCGTACAGGATCGTAAAGGTACTTATATATAGATATGAAGTAGTATTGAAGTACATATAGTGTACTATTACCAAGTAATAAACTATACCTTACTGGCCTAAATATATCTTTATTTTTCTGGAACACATGTTACATTATCACCACCACCTTATTAACAGAGACAGACTGCTCCCTGTTTACAGAAGGAGACTGTCACATTAAGAAATGTTGCATTGTGGGTATTGCATCCATATGTGATGCAAATACCAACATATGTAAATTTCTTACTGGAGATTTTAATTCATAGGTGAAAAAAGACAAACAGTCCTGAAAATGTCCAACTAATTTTTTTTGTTCTGTCTTATGAAAAGGTGTGAAAATGTGAAAAATATCTTTCCATGTGATTTCATGTGCCACGATTTGAAATCCAAATCCTCATATAATCTAATCCACTGGTGAAAATAATTCATTTTCACAATTTCACACCCTTTCATTCATGTGTGAATTTATATATATATATGACACAATGAGATGTGTCATATATATGACACAATGAGATGTGTTATGGGTGTTGTTGCCACATGTAGAAATTCTAATGTGCATGTGAAAAATATCCAGTCACATATCAACAAATGTAAATCACATGAGAAAATGTTAATTTCATTATGTTTCACATGTTAAAATTTTAGTTCACATGTGAAAATAGCCAATCACAAAATAAAATTTAAATTCACACGTCAAATTTTTATTTTCTCATGAGACGATTTTGTCAGGTTTGTTAATGTTCCTTAATGTTTCCAGGCTAACCAGGTTCCTCCAGTCAGTTTGTTGTGTCTCCTATAAAGTTAGTCATTCCCTAAAGTTTTATAGAGGATTAAGATGTTGAACCTTGAGAAGGAGTTTCTGTTTTATTTCAACAGAGGAAATAAAATCCTAACAGGTGAAAATGAGTCTGTGGCTGTCATGAATGAACAGCTGAAATTATTCCCAGAGTCTGTCAGGAGAGCAGAGTCAAGTTTCCTTTAAACAAGCTCAAACTTTAAATGGATTTTTGGATAATGTGCAAAACATCGTAATGGCACATTAAAGTAAACAGTTGGTTGAGCTAATTCTGTCATCCAGTGTCATTAAAAACATACTTGGACAAAAAGAAATAAGTTAAAATGAAGTACTGCAGTGCTCCGTATGGCTTCTGTTAAATTATTAAATTAAAATATAACTCAAGCTTTTTGTTTGTTATAAAACACAAACTAGTTCACCAGTTCTATCGACCACTGCTTCATATCAAAATAGAACACAAAGGATGATTAATGTTCTCCATGACTCATATTTTGTTTAGTGTTCATAGAAAAGTGTGCTGGTGTGAAATCAGCCAATCAGCATTGACGTCACTCTCTTCCAATCAGAGGAGACGGTGTGATGAAAACGGCAGCGATGATGACGAGGAATGTCTTGTGACTGACAGGCTGAAAGTGTGTCTCTAGATTCAGTTTGAGTCCAATGTGGTGTCAGTTAACACACACACACACACACACACACACACACACACACACACACACACACACACACACACACACACACACACACACACACACACACACACACTGATCAGTGACTGTCCTCCAGCTGGTTGCTTCCAGAGCGTGTTGGGATGACTGAGTCTTTTGTCTACATCAGTTCCCTCTCAATAAAGATCAGTCTGTTCATCTCTCTCACACACACACACAGACACACACACACAGACACACAGACACAGACACACACACACACAGACACACACACACACACACAGACACACACACACACACAGACACACAGACACACACACACACACACACACAGACACACACACACAGACACACAGACACACAGACACAGACACACAGACACACACACACACACAGACAGACAGACAGACAGACACACAGACACACACAGACACAGACACAGACACACACAGACACAGACACACACAGACACAGACACACACAGACACACACACACACAGACACACAAACACACAGACACACACACACACAGACACACACACAGACACAAACACACAGACACACACACAGACACACACACACACACAGACACACACACACACACACAGACACACACAGACACACACAGGATCTTGGCCTTCACCCTTGTTATTTCCTCCTCACTCCTTCGGTGTCACAGATTGAGGAAGAACTTTTCCAGGCTTTAGGAATTCCTGGATCTGGTAAAAGTCCTCGACTAAATTAAAGGACTAGTTTAACATTTTAGTAAATCTCCATGAAGACATCAAAGCTGGGCTCACACTACAGGAGAACTGGGCCGATTTAACCCCTCCTGACAATCAGAGGAGAAATCTGGTCTGGATCTTTGCTCTGTGCAGATGTTCCACCTAGATCAGCTGGTAGTGGGAGACGTTTACAGATCCGGTCTCACGCTTCCTGATCCCCTCGAGGAAAATCGGAGCCCTGATAATTTGATTGAACATGTTTGATTTTTAGGAGTTAAAATCCTGATGATTATGTTCGGGGCAAGATCACTTTAACCAATGATGGATACGTCCTGGAGAAGCTGGTCGAGCTTCCAAGCAACAGTAAATATCTTAGCTTTTTAGGCTAACATTAGCTAGCATAGCACTGATCGCACTTTGCGCATCTATTGTTTTTAAGGAAGGTTTGTAGAAGAGAGATGGGTCTAACTTCAGATTCACAACTTCACAAATCACATTTATCTGCAACATTTCAGTACCTTCATCAGGCAGAACATCTGATCTTATTCCTGATATGAGACCTTTTAGTACATTTAGTTCTGAAATGTAGTAAATAAATGTGATTCTTCATGTTGGCAGTGTGTAGGAATTCCTTTTGCGAGTTTTGATGGACCGATATTAAATTGACAGTAAAGGACAGAGCGTCTTTGTTGACACGTCTTCTCAACCGTTTCCTCATCCTCATCGTCTGTTTTCTTGTTTCCTCACAGCAAAGACGGCCGATCACTTCGACAACTTCGCCTGTCACTTTGTTACGATACACAGCTGTTTCTCCAGAGAACGTGTGAATCTGATAGCGTGTGTTCTTTTATTACGTTCATGCACCAGTTTATACGTATCATAAACCATGAGTTTAGGTGTTAAGTTTGCTGTTATTCTGTTTTTAAGTGCTAGAATACAGGCCGTCTGTGTGTATCTGGATTCCAATGAAGGAGTTGAAATGTTTCAGTGAACATTTGTTTCGTCTCGTCTGCAGACATCAGCGGGAGCTAAGAAGTTTGATGAGAATTAGAAGATTTCATTTATCTGCAACATGAGAGGAATAAAACACAGCGATGAGCCGGAGACGACCACATCACTATGACAACGGCTCTCTGCTGGAGCGAGGGACGAACAAAAGCTATTACATAAAGAGAGCCGTGAACTTTAAACAGTTTAATCCCTGCAAATTAAAGGCCTTTCTGTTGTGTTAGTAATTTACAATACCCTGTGAATGTGTGCATGTCGAGAGACGATCTGCTGCTGGAACCAAGGCATCCATGTACAAATCAAGACCAGTAAAATGAGAGGAAGAGGAAAACATCAAATATGAAGACTTTACAGTGACAAATGATATGCAGGTATTAGTGTTTTAAATATGTCACTAAAATCTAACATCAACAAACTGTTTGCTTTAAAATCACCAGAATAATTATCACCTCCTCCAAGGAGGTTATGTTTTCATCAACAACTTGTAAGCATAGCAACAAGAACACTGTGTCAGCAATGCAGTGTCAACAAGTCTGCACTGCAAAGAAGAGGAGCTAAAATACAAGAAATAAACAGGATCTGATGAGAAAATGGCTTAAAACTCGTGAAACTGTCTGTCTGTCCGAGAAGATTTTACTTCAACAAAACATAAACAAAAAGAAAACCTTGACAAAAACAAGATCATTAATCTGGTACAGGACAGTTTGTAGTGTTAGGCTTTGTTGGATGCCACAGATTTTACAATTAAACATTAACACATTTAAACTCCTGGCATCATCATCATCATATGAAGGTCGACTAAATTTGAAAAAAATTCAGCCTGTGTTGCCGAACCTGTGTTGCCAAAAATCTCCAATTAAGTTGACACCAAATCAGCTGACCAACATCTTATTCACCATCATTTACCGATTTCAGAAAACATCAGGCTACTTTCACCCTGCAGGCAAAAGTGGCCCCAATTATTTCTGCTCATGTCACTTTTTTTTTTTTTAGCACAAACGACATGGAATCTTTTAAATTCTGATTTGGACAGTCGGATCGGAATTCATGTGGCTTTCCTCCTACTGAGCACGCTCACATCAATGTTTTGTCATCAACGGTGGGCGGAGTCAAATATGGAGGATCGCAGCAACAACAACTGGGAGACAAGGAGGATGCAAATTTAACATAAATGAGAATGTTACTGTCACCACAGCGAGAAATGAATGTGTGCACCACTGATTTATTTTGTTGTAAATATAACGGAGCAGATTAAAGATGAATATGAACAGTCAATGCAAAAAGATCTGATTTAAGAACAATCAGAATCGTCGATCAGAGTGTGAACGTAGCCTCTGATTAAACTTCATTCGTAGCCTTCAGATCTGACATTTTGTCCACACCTGTCCTCCTGAGACTGCAGGAGGTGACACTTATTAAAAATCTGTTTGGCCTCTTAAGACAAACATTAACACAACTTACACCAGAACTGGTCCATAAGAACACACTTTTTCTAGAAGGTGATGTTATTAATGCTCCCTTTCTTCTAGCTTTTTATCGTTGACATTTCAGAGATAGATAGTTTGTTGACTTGCTGATGAAATGCCAAAGCGCTGATTACTTCCTGCTCTCAGCAGGGAAACCTGACTGCTCACTTAAAGATTCTGCTCGTGTGAAGTAGAGAAAAAGGAGAATTTCACGGTCACTTTTAAACAAAAGCTTGACTCTTCTTTGTCTTCACATCTTTTATTAAAAGGATAAGTGGGCATATTAAAGCTGTAGAAAAGCCTTTTACTGTCATTTTAAGGACCTGCTGATTTAAGTGTAAAGAAAAACACACAAGTTTCTGTTTCATTTGTCAGACTGACACAATAACTCACCATGAAGGTTAACTTTTAATGCAGATCAACAACAAGCAACCAACAGAAAGAATCAATAATATGTTGTTTTTACCTAAAGCTTGACATTTGCTGTCCTGCTTTAGGAAGGTTGTTTGATCCAGACTCATACTGTTTGAGTAAATCAGCTGCGATGTGGAGCCAAAGCTCACGATTTATAATGTTTGATCCTCAAACCAGGACCTGACTGCTCACACCGTGAGAGAAACAGGACTATTAATAAGGATCTGACTCTGAAATGGGTCGTTCAGGTAAAAAATCGCATCTTTATATGATTTTCAATTGTGACATCATATGTTTGAACGTTTGAATGTGAAAAAACAAATTGTACAGATGCTGATCTTCATTTAGGATTATAAACCAAAAATACTTTCAGAATAGATTTTAGTTAAACAAACGACATTAAGCTGCTTGGCCTGATATTCAGATCACCTGTTGTTCAGGGTGTGGAGGCTGGACTCTGACTAATGATTGACAGCAGCTTGGTGCACTCACCTCTTGGCCAATCAGAGTGTGGCGACGCCCTTTCCTAAAGGCTTAAGAGAGATGGGGAATGATGGTTCAAGTCATTTAGATCCTTCCTGTTCATAATACAGATCTGAACCTTTCAGCTCGACTCTCTGTTCTGTTTCAGACCTGTTGTTGTTTCTTTGCTGCCTTTTGTTTTCTCTGATTTGAGGGAACTTTAATCATTGAGGGACTATTAAAAATTCACCTTTTAACTAAGTTACCTGAATGAGGGCTGTTTGTAATACTTTTTGGACACTCTGCTTGCCTTACATCAGCCTGACGACTGCAGGTTTAGACCTAGTTTTGACAAAGAATGCATGGAGTAAAGTAAACATTAAGGCTTCTGCTGCATCAAGTTTAGTTTGTGGAGCTCTCTGTCTGGATGCAAAATATTCTGTCTGTTGCATGAAAAGATTTTCATCCAGTATCTCAAGCTGCATCTGTATGTCCATAACCCATGCACCCAGTAATACCAGTCCAGTTTCCAGTTTATTAGAAACATGCTTCCACCTGCAGCAGCTTAAATGACCACAGTTGAACACAAACTGAACATTACAACCTTCATGAAGGAGGATCAGACTGTTAGTTTTAGTAGCTGTGGATTAAGGAAATGATGCAACAGGTTAAAAATGGGTTTTCTCCCTTCATGAGTCAAACTCATGGCTCCAGATTTTGTGTTATGACGGTTTTCAGGGCAGAAAAGGAGGAAAAAGCTGCAGTAAATGAACCTGTCAGTATGAAGAAAAAGCACATCAGACCCTCTAATGAAGGTTGAGTCATCGTTTAATCAGCTGTTTTGCCAATAAATGTTTCTGATTGACTTTAGTTAGAAATAGTTTCCTTTATCAGAGTGAAGAGGGCTGAAATGTTATTTCTAAGAATTTAATTATGCAGCCTGTCAAAATAATGAGTCACGTTTCTCTGCTCTGTGATCACGACCGAGAGGCGGTCTTCCCATGAGGCTTTGCTGCAGCTGCTAGGGGCGGTGGATCATTAGAGCTGGTGCACACAAACATTTATCTCATCAGCAGCATTTTAATATGTAGTTTACCTTTAATGGATGTTTGGAGCAACACAGAGTCCGTCCAGATGATCTGGTGAGAGAGTAGAAACCAGAGAGGGTTAAAGATTTAAAGATCAGATCGTTCCTGTTCTATGAGGGGAGATTCATCCGCTTTAACCTGCCTAGATCGCTATGGTAACTTGTGCTGCACATCTAGCCTGAGGTCTGCACTAAGTTCAACATGTCCAGGATATCTTTTCATGTTCTGGCTTCACCAAACCTAACAAACACGATCTAGTTAAGCAGGCGAATGAAAGTGATTATCAACTCAGTCAACCCATGACACAGAATTCATGGTTCCCAGAGGATGGATCCTAATAGGTGCTATTGAACCTCTCTTTATCTCAGAGGATACGTGGAAATATTGACCTGCTGGTGACGCTAGAGGAGAAGAATTCAAATCAGTAGAATAGATTATGAGGACTAGAAATGTTTGGTCTTAACTAAATACAACAATGAGTCTGCAGTGAACTTTTAGGCCCCACACATACGACCCCTGTGCTGCTAGCATGGCTAATAAACACGATGCTGGTCATGTTCTGTTATGTTAAATAACACAAAGATAAAATGTTACCCTGAGGTCATTAATTAGTCATCATCCAGTCAACCAGTCAGATGTGAGTGACTCAGAGAAACAAACAGAACAACGATCAGTGGAATCAGGAAAAAATGAATGGAGAAAATTATGGTCTGAGTGGGTTCAGAGTGACATCAAGACGCGTGTGTGTGTGTGCGTGCGCGTGTGCGTGTGTGCGCGTGTGTGTGTGTGTGTGTGTGTGTGTGCGTGTGTGTGCGCGTGTGTGTGTGTGTTTCATTTGATATCAAGTGACACATCAATGACAAATGTGTGACTGCAGAACTACTGATGCTGAAGTGACACTCATACAGTCATACACACTACACACACTCTGTACACACACTATACACACACACACTATACACACACACTCTGTACACACACTCTGTACACACACTCTGTACACACACTCTATACAGACACTCTGTACAGACAGTGGATGTCTTTGTATTTTGGACGTCTGCTCAAAACACCAGCAGTGTCTCTTATTTTTTTCTCAAATTGACATTTGCTTTATTGACATGAACAATAAAGTACAGAACAGACTGTACAAGTTTTACAATGTATGAAAATTAGAATCTCTTTGACTGTATAACAGACTATAGTCTATAGTTATCTATATCTATATTTATAAATCATCATTTTGTTCCATCACTGACTCGTGACATTCATCTCATGGCTTATAATTTTTTTATAAACTGTCATAGATTCTTCTTTTTTCTTTTTTTTTTGGGATGCTACCAAATCATGTGAAAATCATGATGGTCTGAATTTGCAAAGACTTTAAAATCCAGTTTTCTGACTTTCTCAAGGCTTTGTTTTTTGTCAAATACTGAATAATTATCTCCACCAAGGAGGTTAAGTTTTTAACCGTAACCGTTGGTTTGTTGGTGGGTTTGTCAGCAGGATAAGTTTCACAACATTTTATGGAGGGGTTGGTCTGAGACCAGGGACAAATCCTTTTTCAATTATTCATTTTCTTCAACATTCCGAGGGCATTTTTCTACATAGAGAGAATTCTTCCAATCATAATCATAATGAAGAAAAAACATGCTTAGGGAACCTCTTATAGACTATAACCTTTTTGATGCAGATCCAGATCATAGCAGGAGAATGTTGAGCAGAAATATATTGTCAGACATGTGTGATGTTATTGGAATCAATGCATAGTAACTAACAGGCCTAGAGAACGGAAAACAACCACCATTGTGTGGCAAAGATGATACTAGTTTGTTTAGTTTTTTTTATTTTATTCATGTTCTATTTGCTGATTGGTTGGATTGTTAGCAGGATTACACCAAAACAGCTGGACAGATTTCCATGAAACTTGCTGGAAGGATGGGGCAGTGATTTTGGTGCAGATCAGGATAAATGAGCTCATCTCAGGGTTTTTTTCTTTTCTAAATATTGTGAGATTTCAAAAAACTTCTGCAAAAACTAAAAACAGATTTCCATGAAATCTGTTTTTAGGTCAAAACTGTTGATGTTCATGTTTAACAATATATTTTCTAAAACCTTGAGTAACTGGTAAATATAGTACAATATGTGTCTGATTTGTAATAGAATAGAGGTATAAAAAAAGCACAAATAAATTACAACTTCCCTCAGAATTTTACTTGAGTAAATTCTATCCTGGTTATGCCAGCACACACACCTCGTACTAACATATTGACTTGCTGTAAACATTGTTGAAGCTTTCAGGAATATTTCAGGACATTTGAATGTTCAGACTGTTCCATGATAATATTAGACGTGTTTCAGGACACTTCTCTCAGCTCCTGTCCTGATTGCTGAGAGGCTGCAGAGCCTCTTCAGCCTGCCTGCTTCTCCTCATCTGTAGCCGTACTTCAGGAAAGAAGTGGATGTAATCATGAAATCTGCGAGCAAACACCTTCATCCTCACCTGTTTACGCCGATGATTCCTCCTCCGAACACAACAGCCGAGCTGCAGCACACAATCAATGCGGAGCACAGAATACAATCCCTGAATATGTTCGTCTGTGTGGGTGAGAGCGCACTCTGGCCGTATGTCTATTTCATTTGAATCTTTCCTGATTTGAGTTGCCGTGGTAACACAGGGGAATATGATGGGTGGAGGAGGATCATGTTTACACAGAAGGAGAACCTTTATTTTGTAGCATCCTTCAATGTTTACTGTCTGACATGGAATTAAAGTACTTCATCCACTAAAGACACAAGACAGCCGATGGAATCATAGTTCCTGTCTATGAATAATAGTCATTGTTCAACAAATGGATGATTCTGTCATATAATAGTTTATCAACTAGGCTCTAATAAGAATATCAATTGTAAGAGGATTTATGTTTATGTCAGGAATGCCTTCATGTTTATCTGCTTTGACATAAGCAGCTAACGTCAGCATGCTAGGCTATCTAACAGTACTATTTACAGCAATAACCTGATGTTACTTAAGAGATCCAAAAAATTCTAAAAATTTAAAAAGCAGCAGATGAGATTTAATATCAATATTAATTTTGAGCTTTAAAACTTCAGTAAGAGTTAGAAGAAGGTCAGAGAAAATAAAAATACAGCAGTTTGCAGTGACATTAGGATATTCTTAAACTGAAGTCACAAACTTATGGCTGCACCGTAGCCACGTTGAATGTCTTTATTCATGTTGGCTCTTAGTGGAGACAGATTCTCACTGATGCCACAGGCTTTATTGTCTCATGTCATTTCCTGGTTTAGTTTTAAGGTTTATTGTGATCTGTATTTAGTTCACTTCTTTCCACCTGACTCCTATCGTCTCCTCTTCCCTATCCCCCTCTTTACCCTCTGTATACAGTCTGTGTGTTTCCTTCCTCTGTTGTCACATCTTCACTATGATCTCCTGTTTTCAGCCTGATTTTCTTGCAAATTATTTTCTTGTGTTTCTTTGTTAGTTTGTGTATTCTGCCTTTTATTTGGATTTTCTTTGGTTTTTTGCTCTTATCTGATTTTATTTCCCTGTAAGTGGGTTTGAGTATTTTCATTACTTCCCTAAGTACCACTTTACTTCCTGAGTTGTCTGCATTTGGGTCCTGATTTTGTTCTGAATCACAACAAGAAAATCTTATAACTTCTCTCCTACAATGATAAAGGATCCTTTTAAAAGATTTTGGATCCAGATGATGATCCAGACCAACAGCAGAACCTAATGGGTGGTTCCTTGGACCATATCCTACGTCTCCAGAAAATGTCATTAAAATCCATAATTACAGTACCTATTTTTACAGACAATGAAATGAGGCCAATAGAATAAAGGTGGGGAAAAAATCGGCAGTGGTCCCATAAGACTTAAAATAATTCAGAATGATAATGTTTCTCTGTGCTCTGTTCAGGAATCGTTACATAAACCTTCTGTTTCTCCATCTGGAGGAAATTGAGGACACAAAGTAAATATGAAACCTGAAGCGGGAGGATCGGCTGGCAGTGTTAAATATGACCAGTATAGTCATAGTTGTTTAATAGTTTTGATGATGCCGTGGGGGTGATAGAAGAGAAATGTTAAATTCAGAGCCAGCAGCATCTTCATCCTGAGAGGGTAAATAAACAGAATATATGTGGTGAGAAGAACAGCCCTGATAAAAAATACATCCTCCTTCACAGCGTGAACGTTTGTCCCGCTGACATCTAAAATTGAAGCCTTTCTGAAAAACATATCCAGCAGCAGGGGAACAGTTTATATCACAGCTGATGTAGCCTCCACTAAAAACTACATTTCAGGCTGATGTGTGTCTGCTTCCTGCTCGAGGACCATTAAAAAGCCATTTTGTTTGATTCGTGCTTCTCAGCGTGGCGATCTGAACAGGATGAACCTCCTCTTGGCTTTAAAGTTTTCTAAAGCGTGGCCATGAATACATGAACAAAATTAACTTAGAAATATCTTCATCTTAATGGTAACTAATGTGAGGTGGTGATGAACTCTCAGAGAATTAGAGGACCTCTCAGAGCTCATGCCTCCACCAAGGCCACAAATAGTCCACAGATCTGACGGTTCAGACTGAGGTCGCATCGCCACAAATCCGATCTGTCTGATTCAGGACCATTTATGGAAGTGGCTCATTGGAAAAGATCAGATTCCATGTGGTTTGTGTTGTCACATATGAGCAAAACATCCGACCTGGGCCACATTTTTCCTGCAGTGTGAACCGGACCGATGTGTGCTAATGTATCCAGAGGCATTAGAATTATGTCAAAATATAGAAAGTGACAGATGTCAGAAATGCATCACCTGTTTGAAATGTCAGGTTCGTCACTTTTATGCAGGTCGACTAAAAGGACACTCATGAATCTTATTTTTGTTTTCTATATAACAATGTAAATCTTTGGACCCTAATATGATGCAGAGTAACAACATCAAACTGTTTTCCACAATTTTTGTGTTCAGGATTTTAGAGCATGGCCTGATGAAACCCTGGAGCCATAATTAACATGACCCCTAACTTACATTATGGTCATAAAAGAGAGATAAACCTGTATCTTCCTCCGGATGCCACAATCGACTAATTTAAATTTCCATGGGTGATGAAATGAAGAAGAGGTTGATTTTTGTCAGGTATGAGCCATATAAAAGTTATATAAATGTCAAAAAGCTACAGGAAAACTACTTTCTGAGTTCACTTTCATTCAGACTCAAAGACGTATTCCAGATGATTTCTGTTCTTTGATGATTTCTTCCACCTTAATCAATATTTCCTAAATCTTTGCCATTCATTAAGTCCGGCTCTAGACCTCTGAAATCGCTGTACTGTTATTCCATCAATTCGAGAAACAACCAATCACACATTTAGTAGGATGCTGTTCAAACATGTCCTCACTTTTCAGGTTAAAAAAAGGAAGTCCTCACAAAGATAGAAAAACCAACACACGGAGGGTAAAGATGTTTTATGGTACAAAACAGGAGCCTTCCCTCTGTTCTCACATCACATGGCAGGCTCTTTAAAACACAATGGTCTCAGCAGTTAAAATCAATTTAAAGTTGTAAAACATCATTACTAAACTAAATAAAAAGCCCATTTATTTACATTGTGAGGGACCAACATTGAAGATGCACCAACAGAACTTTTTCTCTTAGTTTCACTGATATTCAAGTTATCAGGTGACCCTGGATTACAGCTGGATGTTGGATCAGTTCTCACAAAAAGGTTTAGACATTAAGATTTTAGTCCATTTGTAGTTTAAACAGTTTCCACCTTACATGCTAATTATGTTTGACATTTCTATTAGTAGTAATAATATCATACTCGACAAATCAGTAGCTGAGATCTGGGAACATGAATAAAATTTGACATTGTATCACTAAATCCTCATTCAGATGCAGCCACAGGCTCTTTTTATTGGATTAAAAGAGAGTAGATGATAAATTCATAAATTCTCATCATCCTCAAACAGCAGAAACACACAAATAAAGCTCCGACACCAGAACTAGAACATTGATTAGGAAACTGTGGGAGGAAAATAGACCATAAATAGCAGATTACATTTTTGTATTACCCTATAATTTTGTACAGGAGGGTTTATTATTCTAATCTAAAATTGGAGCAGCTCCTGGAAGTGATTATTAGGTTATGGAAACAATAGCATGTAATAATAATAAAGCCAGTATTTATTTAGCCTCCTCTGTAGCCTGCTAATCATTGCTATTTAGTTTCCCTTCAGTCTTTCTGTCTGATATTGTGTTCATCATTGATGGTAGAGACAGTTTTGTTTTGGCCAACCAATCAATAGCATGTGACAAATCTGTCCCCAGAAGCTAAATTAGCGGTCGCTAGGAGCAGTTAGCTAAAATATTTTCATGCAGAGAAGATGTGTGGTTGTTATTTCTGAACCTGATCGAGTAGAAATGGAAACCCAACCCTATTGACACATTTTTCTGAAGACTTTGAAACCTTCATGATTTACTTCCATGTTACACTGATGCATGCACACATCCTCGATACTAACAAAACTAGAATGGCACTCAGTAGAGGGCATACCTCCACCACAGCCCAGTTCAATCAAGCCCTGTAACCACGGTCTAAGGCTACTGGATTTGTAACAGCCAAACATTTAAATCCGGTGGATCCAGATTTTTGTTTGGATCCACTCCAACTTGCACACACTAATACAGTAGATGCCAACCCTCTAAATGTACCTGATTTTTCTCATCAAGATCTATATATTATTCCCTGAGAAATGAAAGAAAATGTTGAAAAATGCCTCAAAAATCTAATAATGTTAAACAAAGTGGGGTAAAAAATCCTGCATTCGCCCCTTTTATTCAGATTGATATCAGAGTTTAATGAGGTCTATCCTCCCACCAAGTTTCATGGAAATCCATTCTGCTGACAAACCAACAAACGGACATGGATGTAAACATCTTTGGTGGCAGTAACAACAACCGCCTCTAAAAACCATCCCTTCATAGAGCGAAATCCTCCACAGGACACCTTTTTAGTATTCAAACAATCCTCCTCATCAACATTGTGTGGTTTGTTTGTATCAGGCCAGACAATAGATTCAATCAACCCCACACAGTCTTCACATTTTAATTTTTAACAACTGAGCTCTGCTCACTTCAAACCAGCACAGAAAAAAACACAAAAAACAGAAAAGTTTTCACCGAAGTTGATCTGACTTTGGTGGAAACTCGTTTCCATGCAATTCCCCATTGCCCATCACATCTACTTGGGATAAGAAGAGAAAAACTGATCATATTTTTTGATCCAAACGTGCCTTGTTCCCAGATTTCAGCCATTAAACTGGTGAATATGATATTATTATCTCTGATAGGAATAATGAACAAAACTGAGGCCCCTAATTTGATAAAGTGGAATGAACCTTTAAGGTCGGTTACAGTGTAAGTGCATCCTTAACACAAAGGAAACAAACACAGGTTATCTGACAGCAGAAAGACACGGCCCTGATTTAATCATCCATGGAGAATGTTAGCAAGCTCTTCTGACTCTTTAACTTCCCCTTTGACCTCTCAGTCTTTTTAAAACCAATGCAGAGTTCAGAGGTTTGGGGAACAGGAGAGTCCACAGCAGCCTTTATAAAACCAATGGAGAGTTCAGAGGTTTGGGGAACAGGAGAGTCTAAAGCAGCCTTTATAAAACCAATGCAGAGTTCAGAGGTTTGGGGGACAGGAGAGTCCACAGCAGCCTTTATAAAACCAATGGAGAGTTCAGAGGTTTGGGGAACAGGAGAGTCCACAGCAGTCTTTTTAAAACCAATGCAGAGTTCAGAGGTTTGGGGAACAGGAGAGTCTAAAGCAGCCTTTATAAAACCAATGCAGAGTTCAGAGGTTTGGGGGACAGGAGAGTCCACAGCAGTCTTTATAAAACCAATGCAGAGTTCAGAGGTTTGGGGGACAGGAGAGTCTAAAGCAGTCTTTATAAAACCAATGCAGAGTTCAGAGGTTTGGGGAACAGGAGAGTCCACAGCAGTCTTTATAAAACCAATGCAGAGTTCAGAGGTTTGGGGAACAGGAGAGTCCACAGCAGTCTTTATAAAACCAATGCAGAGTTCAGAGGTTTGGGGAACAGGAGAGTCCACAGCAGTCTTTATAAAACCAATGCAGAGTTCAGAGGTTTGGGGGACAGGAGAGTCCACAGCAGTCTTTAAGTGCAGCGGCTCCTTCAGTGTCATCGTCATCATTTTTTCACAATCCCGACGGTTGTGACGAAGAACGACCACGAACCGAAGCTGACGTAGCAGCAGGCGTCACTGAGCACATGTACAGACACGTGAAGTTTATTAAAGAGGCGATGACGGGCTGGAGGAGTACCTTCAAACCACAAAAGGCACCTTGGATGGGAAGGACTTTGTTATCTTTGATTTTCTCAGGGTAACTGGTTTGGTTTAACTGGTTAAGTAAAAACTAGCAGAAACGAAAAGGAGACAGCAGGAGACAATGAAAAAAACAAACAGATTAACTTTAAAAACCATTTTGAAGCTCTAAAAAATCAACTATTTTGATACGTCATTAATCATTTTAGTAATAATTTAAGCAAACTGTTCCATCTTCTAAAATGTTTTAAAAAAAATACATACATGATGGTAAACTCAACATTTTGGACTGTTTGTTGGACAAAACAAGAACAAAACCCCAGCTGAAATAATGAGCAGATAATGAAAATGAATGTTTAACGTTGCAGCCTTAGACTGTATTAAAGGATAAATTCACTCAAATTACACAAAGGGCCCATTTATGCTCTACGTTAAAGACGGATACGGAGACAAACTGAGCCTTCTGAACGTCTTCTGCGTTCATTCCATACGTAATCGATCGATCGATAAAGATTTTATTAATCCCTATGGGGATACGGATGAGACAGATGAAACGGATAATACCACCAAAATAGTTGAGGGCAGTGTAGCTACAATTCAAGTAAGGCACGATAAATGTGTACAGAAACATCGAAGAAGAAAAAAGTGAAGAAGTGAAAAAAAATCTCGATGTGCCTAATGACCTCACAGACCACAGCCGAGAACATCGTCATTATCACAACCTCCTCCAACCATCCATATTTGTTGTTGTCGAAACTTTTGGAACTTCACTGCCCTCCTGCGGTTGTATCGATGTTGACATGAAGGATGTACGGAAGTATGCACAAGTTGAAGGATGGACCGTTTATGGACGGACGTTTCCATTTACAGACATAGAGGGAGCATAAATGGGCCTTAAACATACTTCTAAAGGCCATGAAGATAGATTTGGTTCGCAAGTTTTAGAGTAATTTTAAATAAGTTCACAGATTTTTCAGCTCCAGAATCCTTGAAGATGAATTGACAGAGCAAGGAAATGTCTGACAATAACAAACCTGAGTACTTTTTTTTTTTTTAAACAATCTGCATGGCGAGAAAAGCAAACAGAAAATATGTTTTGTGACCTGTATAAACTGACCCTTTACATAAATGTAAGTGAAACTTAATCTACAGATGGGTTGAAGGAGAATTCCATGTATTTATGAACTCCATTATGTTTTAGTATCGTACTCAACAGCATAAAAATGTCTGGTTTATGTTATTCTTCTCCAGGATGAGTCTTCAGATATGACATCACAGCCGTTTGTACATTCAGAGGTATTTCATTTTAATAGCTTTAAGTCAGAGGCCACTGACTGCGATCAAACCCCAAAAACTGGCACTGAACTGAGTCACATTGACCCAACAAGTCAATTGTCTCCAGAAATTAAAAATTAAAAAATAATAATACTACTGATAAAAAAAAACATCTGCAGACAACTTCATGGCTCTGGATTCACCAGTACAGAACCATCAGAGCAAAAGAGCTGAATGTGTGAGGTTTGAGGTCGGCCACAGCTGAAGGGAGGGCGGAAGAAGAAGAAGAAGAAGAAAAGTGGTCACAGTTCATGAGTCAATGGTTCGATTCCCTGGATAAAGTGGAGAGAATCCTCAGTCCTCCCTCCCTCCGTTACAGTGCCCTCCAGCAAGGCACTTTTACAGCAGGCGATTGTTCCAGCTGAGCTGGCCAGCAGCAGCTCCCAGATCAGAATCGTGGACGTGTGTGAGCCGATGGACGTGAAAGCAAAGCCTTCCCCAGACAAAAACAATTCAAATGCTACGACAAAAAAAAAAAGAATCTGTTCATCTCGTTTGGAAAGCGTTAACAGCTGATATTTTACACGTTTTAAATAACATTAAACATTATGGCTATGCTGAAAATATACATTCTGACATTTAGAGATAGTACCATCTTAAAAATACAAATGTGCAAAAACTGTAAACAAATCAGATCCTGTGTGTGTGTGTGTGTGTGTGTGTGTGTGTGTGTGTGTGTGTGTGTGTGTGTGTGTGTGTGTGTGTGTGTGTGTGTGTGTGTGTGTGTTGGTCACAGCCTGGTGGGCTCCTCGTCGCTGTCACTGCAGTTACCACAGCAGTCCTGCAGGGGGAGGCAGAGAGCGCAGTCAGTTTGAAACATAACCCCTTTCACACAGGTCGTTGAGAAACAACAAATGGTGTGACGCTTTGACGACGTGTTTTATGTGTGCGACCCACATGTAGCAGCAGTTAGCGGCTAACTCAAAGGAAGAAGAAAATCAACTGAAAATCTACAGATTGGGGAGACAGAAGGAGGTCCAGGAGGTCCTTACCCTCCTTTTTGATTTTTATCTCCACCAGTGGAGTTATGAGGATACAACATCTCCTGGTTTGTTGTCAAGAATAAGAATAAGATTAAAGCTGCAAGCAGCGTTGACGGGCCCTCGCACCCCAGCGCTCCTCGGGGCGTGTGCCCGTCGGGCCGTGCACCAACTTCGGCCTCACTACTGCATAGCTGGATAAATGCAAGGCTCTGTATCTGCATGCATTATGGACACTGACAGAGGGAATGTGATTTACCTTATTTTGTCCACTATGTGGTGCTAAACACCACCTTATAATTTTGACTCATCTTTGATTGTCATGTGAAGACCACACCATGGAAATGTAATCAAAATCAAACAAAAATTGTCACACGAGACATTTTTGCAATTGCCAGCAGGTGGCGCTATTACTGTTACCCAATATTGTTGAGTAGATGTCTTCAGGGTGGGACTTTAAACATGTCTACCAAGTTTCATACATGTAGGTTAAACACAGACTCAGGAATGCTTATTTGAAGTTTTACAGGGGGCGCTGTGGAGCCAATTGACCACAACCGATCCTGTATTGAACTGAACTATTTTATCTTTTACTATTTTATTATTTTACTTTCACTGTATTTATATTTTATTTTTTCCTCTTTCATTTTTGACATGTTGTCCATGCCACAAAAATCCCAGAATATCAAAGGGCCTCGTTTTATATCCCATATCTGTATTAGCTTTTGGAATATATTCAGATGTAAATGGTTTTTGGGTGCATATCCAGAATCTTGCTAAATAGCCAAATATTTGCTAGTTTTCAGATGTAATGATTTGCTGCTTTTCACTGTCATTTATGACTATTGTGGGCCATGAGTTGGACAAAGACACACTTTGGGCTCTGGAAAATGGCAGTCAGCATTTTTACACTTTTTTGTCCGTCAATTATTTCCCTTTCAAACCAAAAAATAATAAATAAACATGGTATTAAGTATTGGTATTATGGTATTAAAACTGTTCCTTTTTCTCAGTAATGGTGTTTTGGCACCCCCCACTGGTGATGCATGGTTATTGCATACCTCTAAAATGGCTTTTTTTACATGCTGTCTTGTGCTCCAACATTACTGACATTACTTGTTGGTTGATTAACAAAATAAAAATTATGATTAACAAAATAAAAATTATACCCCTCCCTAGTGGAGGACTCGTAAGTTGTACATGTTTCAGTATAAATACTATAAATACTTTGCTTTCAGACACTGCCCTGACGAACTGATCTGTATCTGTGTGCTGGAATCTAAGACGATAATGATGTATGTGAGCTGAGCTGAGCCCACAGACCTGTCGGCCAAACAGCCGCTGCAGGAGGCCCTGTTTGGGAGGAGGAGACGGCTGCCCTCTCCAGTCCAGGTCAGGAGGAACTGTCCCGTCCTGGTGGAAAACATTCAGCTCGGTGAAACACTCCGTCTCGATCATCTGCAGGACAAAAGACCAAACTCCAGTCTTTGAGTCTCAAACATTCTGCTCATGTGTCGTTAATGAATGTGAACGTCTCACACCTCATTCTGCCAGGGGATGGAGATGCTGCCTGTGGACACTTTGCTGTAGAAAGACTCGTCTTTGGGCTCCAGCTCCACTCCTTTCACTGTAGAGAACTGTTCGATGTCCAGCACGTCTTTACAGTAGATGGCCTGCGGCTGCAACACAACAGACACACATACTGCTACTACGACTCAGCCAGGACTGACTGACGAGGAAACGTCACAAGACACCACAACTAAGGACGAGATGACTTCAGTAAAAACATCTGTCGGCTCAAACTAAACGTGGATCTTTGTTTAGAGAAGTCTTCCTGTTACAGAGGTGATGCAGGAAAATCAAGTATAGCAGGGCTTAGTGACAGATTCTTCTTTGCTTTCTCATTGGATGTTCAATATCATTAATGCTACTATTCACACGTAATGTTGTTCATGCAGTCAGAGATACCCGAGGAGATCAGGGCTAAAATCTGTCTCAACTTTTAAATCACTTTTAGGTTTTTATGTGTCCGTTGGTTTGTTGGTTGGTTGGTTGGTTGGTTGGTTTGGTCGTTGGTTGGTTGGTGGGTTGGTTTGGTCATGGTTGGTTGGTTGGTTTGGTCGTTGGTTGGTTGGTTGGTTGGTTTGGTCGTTGGTTGGTTGGTTGGTTTGGTCGTTGGTTGGTTGGTGGGTTGGTTTGGTCGTTGGTTGGTAGGTGGATTGGTTTGATATGCTGATATGCTCATATATATGTTCCTGCCACTGAAGTGCACCAGAATGTCTAACTCTAATCTCACTCTGGAGGGATTCCTGTTTGTGCACAAACCTTCCTGAAGGTTTGTCTGAGATCATAAAGCCTGGACTTACATCAGGAATGAACGGCGCCTGCAGCATCCCGGCCTCAAGGCGTTTGAAGTTGATATAGCGGAAGATGGGGTGGGCTTTGACCTCTGGGGCTCCACCTCCCAGGCAGCCCAGCCTCTCTGTGGGATCTTTGGCCAGAAGCTGGAGGGTTAAAAAAAAACAACATGAAGTGAGAGAAACACAAGAGAGGTGAACTCAAGAGAAAGTCTGAAGAAGGAAGAATGAGTATGAAACTGCACAGCATCATGCAGCCGTTTCTATGGGGGTAAAAATGACCCATTGGTGGTGCTGACTGCAGACCAAACTAGAAGGGCGTTCAGTAAAGAGCACACCTCCACCAAGGAAACGGTCATGAACAGCGAAATGTGGACTAAGAAAAACTGAGGCGCACCATTAGAATAGGCTCACATAAGGAACAGATGGGAGATGCAGACCAGAGCAAAGACGTCCACCCACCATTCTGCAGAGAGACTTGGCGTCCTCTGAGAACTTGCTGGAATATTCCTCCTCCACCTCCCTCACGAGCCGCTCCACCTCCTCCCTCTTGATCTTCTTCTTCCTCTGCTGGAAGGGAGACTGGCCCTCGATCATCTCGTACAGCAGGCAGCCCAGCGCCCACCAGTCCGGGCCGAAGGTGTAGCGTTCGTTTTTCACCACCTCCGGAGCTGGAGGAGCAGAGTGAGCGTTAAATAAAAACCTTTCAAGCTGTAGTGTAGTTTTTTGAAGTTTCTACCTGTCAGAGGTTACTTACACATGTATCCTACCGTTCCCACTCGTCCCTTGATGGTCTGTCCCTCTGGTACATGAACCGCCAATCCCAGGTCTGATATCCTGATATGGCCTGAAGATGAAAACACACACATGTGGAACGTTTCAGACTTTTCTGAAGCTATTTCTGAACAAGCACACAACACTTTTTTCTGATCTATTTTGTGAAATCGTGTTAGAATCTTCTTCATTCTGCTGTTCTGTGATTCTCAGCAGAGACAAAAGGTTTTGTTTTCAGCTCTTCTGGAGTCACAGCACCCTCTGGTGACTGACAGCAGGACAACAGCTCACGAGTTAAACACAGGACTCTTTCAATCTTAAGGATCTCTTAGTTCTGTAGTAAATACAGAAAAAGCTGTAACAGATCAGTATTACAGTATTTCATTAAAGCAAAGTAGAAACAGATACTGTATTAAACGACTAATATCTTATCCTGGATGTACAGTAGATGCAGCGTGATACAGAAACCACTTTAGACTTTTTTAAAGTTATTATTATGAAAAAAATTCTGAACTTGAACGGCACTCAGCAGAGCGCATACGGACCCGGACCACCCATCCGGGAGTTTGGGTCTGTCTGTTTTCCTGCACCAACCCAAAGATGTGTGAAAAGGCACCAAAAAGTCAAATAAAATTCACAGAGAAAAACAACTTGTTTGTTTGTGGTTTATGAGACATCTGTCCTCACTCCTCGTGTTTCTATAATATCTGTACTCCAAAAAAAGAAAGTGTCTGCTCTGTGCTTCCAGTTGTCACCTTTAAGGCTTTTGGTTTCAGTCTCATTTTAACTTTCTGTCGTCTCTTTCTGATTGTAATAACAGTGTTAAACCCTCTTTTAACCGTCCAGGTGCTGTTTGTCAGCCTGCGAAGCTGGAGCAGAAAGTTTGAAAGCGGCTAGCTGATGTTAGCATACCGGCGAATGATCTAAACAAGTTAAATTCTATCCTAAACATGTCCTTTTAGCTTGTCTGACCCATGTTCCACCCCTCCAGAAAGTTTGCTGAAATCAGATAGCATCCCATCACGCAAAGTTAAACAAAGTGGAAAAAAATTAATGGATCTGCCCTTTAATCCAGAAATTTAATGGGTTCTTTCCTGGACCATTCTTCTACCAAGTTTCATGGAAATTCATCTGGTAGTTTTAACGAAATCCTCTTGTCAAACAAACCAATCAATGGACACAAATCAACCTCTGATTTTCACTTCGACTGTTTCCTACAGAGAAGTTAAAACGGCTCACCGTGGTCGTCCAGCAGAATGTTCTCTGGTTTTAGGTCCCTGTGTGAGAATAAAGAGCCAATGAGACGAGAGAAAAGACGATCCATCAAACATCTACAGGGTTGGAGGAGGCTGACCTGTAGACGATGCATTCTCGGTGCAGGTCCTCCAGCCCACAGCAGATCTCCGCAGAGTAGAAAATGGCTCTCGTCTCATCGAAACCGGCGTCGCCCATGTGGTAGATATGAAACTTCAGGTCTCCCCCGTTCATGAGGGTCAACACAAGGCACAGAGCGTCCTTCGTCTCGTAGGCGTACGCTAAACTCACCTGGAGACGGAGGAGTTTCGAGTGTTAATGAGGACTTCCTTTGTGGAAGAAAGGCCACCAAACATTTACGTGTTTTTAAAACGTTAATGTTACAGTTGAGCCTGGAGAAATTCTAAATCAAGCTAATTTCATTCTCTGCTCAACTGAACACACAAAAACTGTAGATGTGATGTGACGCTTACTACAAATCTGCTGTTGACTATCTCCAGGATCTGCTTCTCATTGAGCGCCATGGACTCTCCTTTTCTCTTCTTTATCCTCTTCTTCTCCAGTTTCTTACAGGCGTACATTTTCCCTGTGGCTCGTACCTGACAGGCACACACCTGAGGACAGGAAGGGGGGGTGGGATTAGAGAAGAGAACCAAGATGGCAGATAACGTGAGAAGAATTACATAAACCACACAAAACACTCTCTTCATGAAACTCTGTCATGTCTAGTTCATATCTTTATATTCATATCTTGTGATTATCTATTTATAAGGTTTAAGAGGACAGCAGCTCAGAGCTGCTCCTATATTTAAACACTGTTGTGTAATAAGTGGAACATATGGAAATCAGTGTTTCTGCTTGACTTCAAGTGAATTCTGTAATTAGTAGCTTTAAACATGAAGGACCAGCAGTGATAACGTATCAACAAAACAGAAACGACATGTCCCCCGACCCCCATAGACACATCCTCCTTTCCTGTGGTGGGCCTGTAGTGGATACTGTTTTAGGTATCCTGTATTCTATGGAGAGGATGGGTCTCCTTAAAACAATCTTTCCATGGAAAACTAAAAAAAATCAGATTTGCAGGAAAATCTAAATTTGTTTGCAATGAATGTAAACTTTTCCAGATATGCTCCAGACAAAAATATCTACGCTTCAGAGTCAAGTAACTAAAATGATATGTTTCCATGGAAACCACACAAAATAAAATGAGTGTAAAATTCAAAACAGACACAAATACATAATATGGTTGAGAGGTGTACAAAGTTTGATGAAGCTGGGATGTAGAAATAGTCAGATATGTTCCAGATAAAGGTGGACGGACGGACAGAAAATAATATATAATAATAATAAATGACATTTTTTAACATTCAAAGCTTCTATTGAGGTTCTCAATAGAAGCTTTTCTATTAATTCTTTTCTATTAATTCTATTAATAAATCTGAGAAAAAGTTGAAATTTCACTCAGTTAGGAACCTTTCTAAAAAAAGAAATCAGAGCATTTGTCTGCCTCAGAGCAGGATGCTATAAACCACAAACTGTCCCCTCATGTCTGAAAGGTCACCATAATAAGTCCAAACTGGACCAAACGGCAGGATGATGTAACTGGTTACTGACTGGTCCTGAGTCTGCATCGTTAACCACTTTTCCACTTCAATCCTGTCAATGCGCTTCAAATGTAAAATGTTTTTAAAAAATTATAATATTATCATTTTAACAGTTTTTTGGCATTTAAATTTTTATTTTAGAAAAGCATTCACTTCACTTTCATTCACAATATGATTCTGCACAATGCTATGTGAGCACATTTGTTCTGATATTATTAACTATATAACAAAAAAAAGGATTGTGTTCAATATCATTTTTCTTTTCTAACATTAGTTTTAGTTTTTAACAGTTGAACATGAGAAGATTTCATCTTGGAAATTAGTATAGAAGGACATAAAAAAAAAGGAAAGCTGGAAAGTCCCATAAAATATACATAATACATATTTGAACAGCTTTCTAAAGACTTCTGTTTGCCTCTCCAGGATTTTTTTCTTTAATTAAAAGAGTGGGAGCAGAAACGTCAGATGCATCAGTAACATTACCATAGTGTTTAAAAATAAACCAAACATACAGGGTGATCATTTTTTCTTGTTGACGATAAAAGACGCATCATGATTTTACTTTCATGACTGGTTAAATCATTTATTCCTTCTTGTAAATAAAAAAAGATTAAGAATCATGTCCTGTGTGTTTCCTGTGTGTTTAGGTTATTCTGCTGTGTTAAGTTGACAGAATCTAAAAAAATGTACTCACCTCTCCAAAGCCTCCTTTCCCTAAAACTCTGTACTGTCGGAACGTGTTCTTCGTCACCGGCTGCCTGTCGGACAGGAAGACAAACGTACTATGAGAAGGTTCCTCCTTTCAGTTCTCTGTATTCACATACAGGATAGTAGCATTTTTTAGCGTTAACCTGCTGTCTAACAAACCAACCAACCAATGAAAAAAGGTGAAACATAACGTCTTTGTTGGAGGTAAAGACGTTTGTCAGGTAGAAAAGTGAAAACCTTTAAACGGTGGTTTCTTTGAGCATCATTTAATAAATGGATTTGTGTGCTATTAGTATCTTTTGAACTAAAAATAAGAGAGTATACTTTCAGTCTACTTCTTACGTACGTACCAGAGATATACTTAACAAAATTATACTTAAGAATACTTGGCTTGTACTGACGAGTACACAGAAAAGTCTAGGTATATGTGGACTATACTTGTACTTATACTTTCATCAAGTATCTCGTAGTTAGAAGATTAATATTCTTGCCTTATATTGAAAGTGTAAGTATACTTGGCTTGTAGTTGTGCTTCCTCTTTTGACAGAGCAGCCTATTAAATACTTTTTTCACACATATTGGCCTCTTTGAGGTGGTAGAACGTCTACCTGTCGTGGTTGGTGGTTCAATCCTCGGACCCTACAGTCTACATGTCGAGAGATACTGAACCCACAATTCGCTCAATTGGTGATTGGTGAGAACACTCAATATGTATTTTCTAAACTATAATGTGGGCTAGAAGTATTTAACTTCCATGTAAACTAGTGTACTCAAAGTTTACTACTCTTAAAGTATACTTAAAAGTATAATTTTGTAAACTAAAAAGTGGGCCAATTTAGACTAAGAAGTATTAAAATAGTGCACTTGCAAGTATATTGTACAGTCAGAGCATTGATATTAGTATACTTACAACATAAAGTATACTTGGAAAATATACTTGAACTTTACTTAAGTATACTTAAATAATGAACTTGAAGTACGTTCTTTTTTGTAAGGGTCGGCCGAGGCGGAACAATCCGACATGTCTGTTTAGCCCCGCCCCTCCACAAGGTTCCATGGACATCTAGAAGTTTCGCTATAACCCTGCTAACAATCAAATCCTGGTGGAGTCAACAGCAACAACAGACACAGAACTCCTGGGAACAGCCTCTGCGAGGAAACACCAACACGCCTGAATGACTGCTGCCGTGAAAACGCTGTTTCAACACTGATCTCAGGCCTGTTCTTCTGTCCAGTCCATCGTCACAGGATGGATTTATGAGGACCACAAACCGTTTTAATGAACTCTGCTTCCTGCTGGAATACGAGCTCCACCGTCTCGTCTCCCTTTGGACAGTTTGGTCATTGGAGCACATAAATCCAAAGGGACTCATTAAAGCAGGATGATGATCCTCCTGTTATTTTGTCAATCAAAAATTTAATGCATTCAGATGTTTAACTTCTTCCACTCCACCCCTTTAACATACTATTAATACTTTTAACGGTAACAAAGTAATATAATGCATTACTAATAGAATTTCAGAAACCTTATTACATTTACGATGTCGTATACGACAATGTTGTTGTGTTCTGTAAAAGCTTCCTGGTTCCATCATCTGTCTCGTCCTTTTGTTTTGTCTCTTTCCTGTTCTTCATCTTCTTGTCTTCCTCTCCTCTGTCATCACTCTGTCTTGTATTTCTTTGGCCTGATCACTAAAAATAGATGGATTAGCATCTCCTGTGGGATTTTTCAGCTGAAAACACTGCAGGATCGACCGTATGTTTACAGCTTCACTGACGTTTTCATCATGGAGTCTGGGAACCATCAGAGGTCCCAGATAAACTCTCTTTCTTTTGTTTGTCTGTAAACAACCAAGATCAAACTCACAACAACCATTATCTCACCACCGGCTGATTAGCATGTCTGTGAATCTGAACTGAACAACATAAGGATCTGGAAAATATATTTCTAATCTCAATGAGGCCTTCAAGGTAAAAATAGTCTATAAAAACATACGTTAAAATAACTGTCCAGTAAGTTTCTACCGCTACTGTAATTATGAGACACGATTGGACACCAGACGTTCCCGGTGAGCCTCCTTTAATTACAATAAACAAACGTTCTCAGGGTTTTTATTCCCTGAGATTCTGCAGAATTCCTGCTGTCTAACCTTTAAAAGACTGAAATTCAACTGTAAAAGTTTTCAAGCTGCTCTCTTGAAAGGTAATGACATCACTGTGACTTTCATGGATTAGTCTCACCTTCATAACCCCCGGGGACGTGAGGACACTGGGGAGAGGAAGGGGTGACGCAACCGTGAACATGTTGTTACTGGTTACTGTGGTGGAGCTACGGCTGACGAAGCCTCTGAATGAGCTTTTAAGTCGTGTGTGTGTGTGTGAATTTAAAAGGAGGCAGAAAGCTAGAAAACTACCAAAACTTTACCTCTCCAACCACTTCCACTGGAGGAACCTGTTGTAGTACATGCTGTCGAGGTAGTCTGCGAAGGGCGCCATGCTCAGGTAGTCGTGGATCAGTCTGGAAAAACACAACGAGGAGCATCCTCAGGTCATTTCAGTCGACACTCGCTGCATCGGTTTAAAGCTCGTTCTAGTAACAAGCAGAAGAACATGTTTCATTTCTGTTCAACCCAAGAATCCCTCGAGTTTGTTGCTTTTATTAGTCAATTAAATGATTAAGATTAACAACAATCATGACAACAGATTAATCATTTAAAGGTTATCTATAGAGTAAAAATATCAAATATTCTCCAACGTAAGGATTCCGGTTTTACGTCTGAATATGGTTGGTTTGGACTGTTGAAGACGTCCCTTAAAGTTCTTTGATTCAATCTGTCATTGTAGTTAAAACAATGAATATATTACATAAGCAAACAACAGATTAATAAATAATGAAAACTAGAATGTCAGTCAGTGGAGAGCATTCCTCCGCTGAGGCCAAACATCCTCACACATGTCTGAACCGTGACCCTCACCTCCATGAAGTTATCTGGAGGTCAGCTCAGTAGTTTTTACATAATTAGGGAAAATGTCAAAAAAAATACCTGATGTAGCAATGTTAAGGAAAGTTATATGAAAAACAATTCTTGATTTATAATGATGTGAATAAACTGCAGAAGAAGAGTAAAAGCTTGAAGTTGCTGCAGGAGGTTGTATGATCACCATGTTTGTTTGTTTGTCTGAACGATGTATCGATACGTTGTCAACATGTTTTGATGAACTTTTCTGTAGGGGTGGATCGTGGCCAAAGGAAAAGTTGATTAAATTTTGAGGTGAATCCAGGAGCAGATTCTGGACCACATTTTCACTTTTCTTCACTTGGGCCTTTTTTTTTTTTTACATTTTGCCAACATCATGAAAAATATTCATATTAATTATAATATATCGGCCAATCAAACTAAAAATACCCATGCATGGACAACTCATGATGATTCTCATCTGTGCACAGCTGGATCCAGATCCAGATCATAATCTGTTGGTGGAGATCTGTGCTAATTGTTGACTGTATTACAATATAGATTCTATCATAGTTTGATTAATAATCACAGCTGACTGACAAAGTGATTAGAGGAGGGGAGAAATGTGTAATTTATAGGAAAACCAGAATTATTATAGCAGTTTGAACAAACCTTTATTTATATATACATTATTATACAAATAATACTATGAACACGTATCTTTTACCTCCTTACGAGGCAGAGTGTGGAGTTACTACTGTGTGCAACACAGTAGTAAATGACTCATATGGTTAAAGCAGCCTGGCCTCTGTGCTGCTTCACGCCTACACAACAAGCATGAACACAACCGTTAGAGGATGTTACTCAACATGTGACTGGTGTTGATGGAATGGACTCTTCCTCTTCACAGACAATGTCAAATTACATTTCCTGTTAGTTTTGAGGTGAAGTCTTTCTTCTCCTCCTCCTCTGGTTTCTTCTTCATCCCTCCACCAGTTGTGGATGTTTCACGTTGACTTTGTTCTGCGCTGCAGATAGAAGCTCCGGCCGACAGTCACTGCTGCAGGCTGGACTTCCTCATTGTGCAAACACTGGAGAGCAGATCTGGTGTTACAACAGTCCCTGCTGCAGGCTTGAAGCTGCTGTTTTGACCCTGTGTGTTATGATTTTGGAGAGTGAGTCGCCTCTGGTTGATGGATACTTGTCCACACATGTCAGCTCCTGCAGCTAACTCATTAAAGTCCATGGAACAAGAACGCTTCCAGGCTTTTTTGGCTTCTTTTGGCTGAACGCAGACTTTGAACTGGGGTGAGAACAAGTAGAGACGAGGCTCTGTTCAGACCTGGTGTTAAAATCACGTCACGTGGATTGGACAGCTGTAAGTACAGATGCATTCAGACCACATTCAGAAGTGGTCTGAGCCACACTGAGGCAACAAGAAGAAGCCACAGCAGCAGCAGATATAATGGATTATAATGTAAATTATGTGTTTGGGCTCTCTTACCTAAGCAGCAGATGTCTGTGAATGCACCGTCTGCTTCAACAGATTTCACCACTGAACTAGACACCAGACTCACAATGATGAGACTCGTTGAGTCGGGAGAAACATAACGTCATTCCTGCCGTCTTGTAAATTCAGCATTAAATGTAACACATTAAGTGTCCTTTTAAAAAGCATCAGTGTGACGCGGCATCATTTACCAGCCTGTTTACGCCGTGTGTCTACAGTGGGTCTTTGAACGCAGCACACAGCAAATGTTTGAATGCACAGTTTCAACTGATTTCACCATTTCCACTAAATTTATGAAAGAAGAAAACATTTTATTGATGGTTAACATGTCATATTTTACAAATGCAGTAAATAAAGTAAAGTAAATGAAGTCACATGATGAGGGTCACTCTATCAGGGGACTGTTGCTTTTAGGTGCAATGAAATAATGGGGAAACTGAGCTGCCTTCTCTGATATCGATTTTGCATATCAAACAGGAAATCACACGCAGTCTCTAAATGCCCCGTGTGATCTGCCGTACTCAGAGCAGGCCACTCTGGATGATGGATGTTTGATCAGGTATGAACAGGCTCTCTCTTTCAACATGTCACCTCCTCCTCAGGGCCGATCCTGCAAAGACTGGTGGAGGCTCGAGTTTCAAATTCAAAGACTTCAGACAAAAAGTGTGACCCTGATGATTTTATCACTGAAGTGAGGCTACGACTCAAGGGCTCCCTTAGCCCTGAGCTCTGACTGTTAAGTTCTGTCCAAACCGAAGCAGAGACAGAGCCGACATTCAGGTCAGTGTTCAGACCATGAAATATTCTGCAGGCTTCTTGTTTTTATGTGATTGTAGCATCACTACAAGATGCCTTTTGAAGTGAGCAGAGAGCTCACAGAGGAACACCCGAGGGTCTGGATATTTTGGGACAGCAGCTAACGCTGATCTTCTTTGTATTCTCTGTAACCCAATCTGTTACAGTGAAATTATGTAACACTTGTTTTGTTTGCTGGCATCTCCTGTTGGATAATTTCCTACATATACCAGAATATTCTCAATACTGACTTTCTATCAATAAGCAATGCTGTGAAGAAACTCCATCAACGTTCTGCTGATGTCATCCTGCATCATCAGGATTTCATGGATAATTCTCCAACCAGAATTAACCAGAAAATAAAAAAAAAATAAAAAACGACACATCTTCTGGCTTCATCTTCAATCCTTTAGTTGTTGGAAATGTGTTTTTTTTTCTCAGACGTCTTTGGGCTGGTGATGGAATCTGATCTCATATTCAGCCTCTCTGGAGACGACAGTTCATTTAGAGGAGCTGTTATAAGACTGAGCAAACCCACAATGTCCCAGTTATATGTGAGGGTTGAGAAATATAGTTAGTATATTAGTGGCTCTAAACTATTAACCTCATCACATCTGGCTAGTCAGCCTAAAGTTACTGTTTTTTTTGGGACATATAACATTCATGAATCTCAAACTGGAAACCCCCCCTCCAGGGTATTTGTTTGTGTTTTTATGCATCCGTCAAGTATTTATTTAATTATTAATCATTTTGCCCTTTGACTTCTTTGTAAAACCAAAAACTGTTAATTGCATTTAACTTATCTGCAAAACCAATAAAAACAAACAGAAAATTAGAAAAAATCTTTACATTTCTGTTAATTTGACCTCTTTAAATTATGGTCTGTTGTTTCTCTAAATTGCTTTTTGTGTAATTCTGCTGTGGGAAATGAACTTTTGTTATTTTAGTACAAAGATATTGGAAATAAGCCTAAAAATTCTCAGAAAGCAAGCTCTTTTCATAAAAATCCTCGACCTCTTGATTTCATTGTATTATGCATATTAATTGACAATAAAAGGTTTTCTATTTCTAAATGTCCAGAAATAAGACAGAGAGCTCTGAGCGATCGATGAATCCGGTTCTTTGTTTTGTGATCTTACTTGGTGCATTCCTTGAACAGCTCCTTGCAGGCCTCCTGCTGCAGCTCCTCGGCACACCGAGCCATCATGGCCTCCTCCACCTCAGGCACGTGTTCCTCCGACTGCACGGCAAAAAAAACCATGAAGTGCAGGTAAACATGGTGAGTCAGCTGAGACAGTAAACTCAGAGGAAAGCCAGAAGAACTGGGTTTAAGATGCCGCTGGATGATGATTGCTCTGCATGTTCAGACTTGTACGCTCTCAAACACAGAGAAGCACACAGAGAAACAGAGTTCTCAGGAAAAAGGGAGGGAACCTTCCCAGGGAGGCAGAAATTAAAGCTAAATTTCTTAATAATTATGTAAATTACTGTGTCATATCTGTGAACTGTTGCTGTAAAGGCGTGGATCATTTCAACCTCTTGTTCGGCCGTTTCCTCTCCTTTGTGATGCATTCATGAATACTCTGTAAACTGGACTGCAGAGCTAAAACAGTGTAAAGTATTGATGAGCTCTGTCAGAAATTAAATTGGATTTTGAATTTGAAATGGCATCATTTATTTATTTTTTGTTACTTTTTGGGATAATGGGATATTTTGTCACTTTATTTTTTTTGTAAATGTAAAACTTGATTGTGATAAATTCTTACACATTCTATCATTTTACATGAGTAATTATGAAGAAAAATAAAAACATTTACTACAACATTTACTACATGCAGACAATAATATGAATTTTGGTGGTTTCATGCATTAAATAAGTTGATGTTTAGCTGCACCTGAATGCAGCAGTGCCTCACATACATCAATAATGTTGATTTCATATAAATAATTAATTTAGCATGTTGTTAAAGTGATGGAGGGATGTTTTGGTACACATTTATAACAAGGGCAGAATCATTTTCTGCAAAAAGTGAGCTGATTTTTGATCTTTAAATGGAAGCCGGAGGCCACACAGAAGGTTGTGCATCAATGTAAAGAGTTATACTTACAGTAACAGTGAATTGTTACACCATGCAAAACCATCAGTATAACACCAACTAATCTATGATGTCACAACTGTCTTTCTTTTCTACAATAACACGTGACGTTAGCAAATGTCTGTATCTGAAAGAACTTTTCTCTGCAGGGAAACATAGAAAGTGACAAAGGTCCCTGAAAGCAGCAGCTACCTTTGGGTTGAAGTATTTGTCCAGGAGTTCCTGACCGCTCTCCTTCCTCTTCTCATCTGGAGTCACCTCGTACTCCGCCTGCAGAGAAACAGAACCAGACAACAGGAGGCGGAGGTGACCATCAGCTGATACCGGAGCTCTGTCTTATCTGCCTTATACACTTACACAAATGAGTCAGAATTTACAGGGCTCCAAATATAGAAACGACATGTAAATGGAAAAAATATCTGGTCTATTTTCCAGGAGTAGGAAGTAAAAAAAAACAAAAAAACACATCTACATTTTATATTATTACACAGTCATAAACACACACTTTGGAGAAAGTGCTGGAATGAAAACTAAAGCTAAAGAACATATAAGAAAATATAATTTTAAGAAAATGAGCTGAGTTTTTTTAATATCTATTATTTCACACTTTCATTTGACCTAATAGTGAACAGCTTTGTATGGTGACGCCTGTCGATATGCGACTCACAGAAGACAAGATTGACCATAAACAGAAAGCAGAAATTATACTCATAAAGTGCAGATGAGAACTTAAACTGTAAGGAGCTTCCTTCAGGAAATAAGTGCTTCAACAAACCAATCAGATTTGCCGTTTCTTTTTGTTCTACCAATCCGATGAGCACAAACGTTACGGCTCTGACACACCAGGCTGACGGCGGCCGTCGGGCCGATGTCGCCGTCTGTGGCCCTAGACTTTGTGAGGTGTCCCTCACCGTTTAGTTTGGTCGGCTCTTATCAGCAGCTTTCTGTCTGCATATAGAGGAATCTGATTTAGCTGAACAGGTGCAGCGCAGTAGTATGTAGGTTTGATGAAGGATGTGGTCTTTATGGTGTGTTCAAGAGCAATGTTTTTTTTTACCCCAGACAAAGGTGATGTCACGCAACGGTTCTCAGTTTGTTATGTCTGGGTTTTCTGTTGCTACCGGTACTTTAAAGCTGAGCAATATGCTTAAAATCATGCATCCATTTCCAATAAGGCCTAACCCAGCTTTCATTGGACAAGAGGTCAGGTAAAACCCAGACAGCTGATCCCAGGGCCGACACATAGCAAGACAGACAACCACTGATGTTCACACCTATGGGCGATTTCAGAGTCACCAATTCATTTATATTACATGGGGAACCGACAGGAGAACCTGGAGACTCCACACAGAAAGGCCCCGGGTCTGGATCCAAACCACAACCTTCCACAAACAAACAAAAAGAATAACTTTAATTAATCTAATCAGTATTGGTTGGAATGAAACGTTGATCATCATAACGATAAAATGACTGTTCTGATGGTCTAATGAATGATTCCTACCAGGCTCTCTGTTGTGTCTCCTGGTGACCAGCGTGACGAGGCCTCCTCCTCACCCTGCTCTACATCCTCTCCCTCACATCAACCATCCCTCTGAGTGACCTGCAGTAAACCGAGCCTGACTGGAAACATCCAGAGTGCTTCCTCTCCCCTCTCACAGCGAGAGCCTGTAAACTAATGCTAAGTGACAGCGGAGACGGTTCAAATCGCATTTTGCTCCTCCATCAGAGTTCTCCGGGAGGAGACGGGAAGCGTTGTGGGGTAAAAGAGAACGTAATTGCTTCGTGTGCCAGTTGTATCTGTGAAGCCGTTTGTCTTGAGTCGGTCGGTCAGCCTGAAGCCTCACCGCCTTCACGGACACAGATGGAGGTCTTCATCACCCCTTCACATGTGACAGAGAGCGATGAAGACATTTGAACTCAAATTAGCACAAATATATGGGTTTGTAAAGACTAAAAGTAGACTTTCACATGAGAGATGTGTAGATGAGTTTGCATTTGTTTTTTCTTATGGCAAGTTCATCACGAACAGAAAGCAGCAGCGACAAAGATACGCTGGTTACTTTTGTACCTTTAACTTCAGTCTCTCTTTCAAACTCAGTGGCAACTGAATGATGTTCAATTACTTCTTGAATGGCCTTAAACACTTCCAATGGTTTAGAATGGCTGACTATTACAGCCCCATTTCCACTGCGTTGTACCGGCTCTACTCGCCTTTTTAGGTTTTCCATTAGGTAAAAAGTACCTGGTTCTACTTTTTTAGTACTTGCAGTTACTAAAAGCAGCAGGTACTAAAAGGTCACGTGAAATATTGCAGACCACTGATTGGTCAATGCTCGGCACGCACGGAGTATCCTGTACAGGACCAATCAATGGTCGCCATATTCAAACAGCCAAGCTACTTTAGCGACCGTAACTTCTTTTTTTCCGGCTGCTATATTGATGAGGTTCAGACGTTCCTGTTCGGCCTTGGTGGACTTCTGTGAGTTCAAGTTCTCTTTAGAATCCCTTACATTACAAAGACTTCCTGTGTTTGAATATTTTATTTACATGGGGAACAAGTTGTTCTGTGATGTTTTTTTGTTACTTCTCAAAGAAATTCAGGAAACTTGTCGTTCGCCACCTTCTTGTCCGTCATCACCCTCTTCTTTTTTTATTTGCCACCTGCCTCCCTCCCTCCCTCCCTCCCTGCATTTCGAGGAAGAAAGAAAACGGTCCTTGAGATTCCCACCTCCTTCCTTCATTTCCACACACTTCACCCCTTTTTGTCCTTCAACACACTAGTCGTCATGGAAAAGGACATTCGGGACAAAACTCACAAACCCAAACATGCACACTTCCAGGAACAAGACAAACATGAAAACATCCACACAAACTCCGTCTGTCTTCTTACCACAGCGTCCAGGAACTTGACGCAGCGACTCAGCTCAGGTCGAGTCTCACAGAACTGTCTGAAGAGTAACCGTCCAATGGGCTGCCGCTCACAGAGGCTGCTGTAGTCTTTCTCTGCAGACAGAGGGAGACGCGGTACTTTTATAACAGCAGCTTTCACTGAAGGCGTTTCTCAGGTTTTAAACCTCTCTTTTTTAGCAAAATAAAACATTTTTCCATCAATAACCAGGATTTCCTGCAGTGCTTCAATGTCGCTAAAATAAAGAACATCTCGACTGCTCCGGGAGAAATTCTCACATATTAATGACATGTAATATCAGCCTCAATAAAACGTCAAAGAAAAAAGTATCATTTATAATAAGTGAGGCAAATGGTTAGTTTTATCATTTTTGAAGGGGTAACAAAACTAAGGCTTGTCCACTGTAAAACTACCAAACTGGTTTGATATGAAGTCAAACAATGAACCATACTGGTTTATTGAATTTTACCACTGGATGCCGCTATTGACTCTGCAATCGCTCCCATTGAGCCCATAAATGGGAGTGTAGCAGCACCACAATCCATCCGGACAACTGTGTGTTTTTATTTTTTGCTATTTCATATCAAATAAGTTTAACTTAAGAGTCTTGGTTGTTGTAAGGATTAAAAACACACTCCCATTTATGGGCTCAACAGGAGCGACTTTTAAGTGAAGAACACCTAGTGGTAAAAGTCCAGAATTTAGCTTCATACCCAGCCTGTTTGAAATATTTTACAATAGCCCAACCCTACTGTTTAATCAGAATATTTACATAGAGCTCCAGTCTCTTTCAAAAGAGCTTTGCTAATAAAGGTGCAGACTTCTTTTGACATTTATTTAACAGTGTGTGGAGCGTACCTCCACCAAGACCCAACAGTCCCTTTTTAATCAAATTAAACCCTCGTCCAAATTGTGACTTCTCATTTTGATGCTGTTGAAACTATTATTGATGTAGCCTTGACATCCAAGCTGCTAAACCACACTGCTGCAGGGCTTTCAGATATATGTCTGGGGTTGTTTGACTTCTTCTGTTACGCTGTGCGTCAGAACAAAGAATAACACCAAGGAAATGTGCTGACTTTCATCTGAGACTCATGTCAATGCAAAGCGACTCAGGAAGCTTCATGCACAAACAAATGTCAGGAGGAGAGAAGTCGATGTGAGAGAAGGAAAACAATCTGCAAAGGTTTCAATCCTGCTCTTCTCTGTCTTTACTTCTGGTTTACTTCTAAACAAAGTTCTGTTTACACACCAAAACAATGTGCACATGTCCTTCAGTTCACTTCATTCCTCAGAAAACATTTGCAACATGCAAATAGAAAGTGATTTGAATATTTTGGAACTTATGGTTTACATCAGTTTGCAAGACGGCAGATTTCTTTCACACTAGTCAAGCACCAAGTTCTTGATTTATGAAGTTGTCAGTTTTTAAGCAGGAAATGTTTCCTTTGTTTACCTGATAAACTACAAACTCTGAAACTGGAATCAATAACTTTTAATGGATCATTACCTGATAAAAGCTGTACTTTAGCTTTATAGACTTGAACCTGAACGATGGGAAATCAAGAAACAATTGTTGATCAGACGTGAATTGGTTGTTTGTTGTTTGTCTTGGTTGTTTGTCTTTCTGTGAACAAACCTGATGGATTTGGTCATTTAAAGGTCTCTATCTGTGCTTGACTTGGGTCAGTGTTGGAGTATTGATCACCCATAAGGCCACTTACAAACATGATTTTCCATAATGACAGATCTAGATACATAAATCCATTTGACTCCGAATCTTCATCATCTCAGCTACATATTGTTGGCAGTGCTGTCTCTACCATATTGTGACCCAGGACATATTTACCCCCCTCAGAGTATTGATTTTAATCTCCCAGATCTGATTATGATCCAGATATGGATCCAATTACACACAGTGGTGGAACATCAATGAATTGTCCATGTCTGAGAATTTTTATTTGGACTGGCCTGTTGTGATTTTTCGTGATATTGGCAAAACATTAACAGCCGTATCTAACAATGCTGAAGAAAGTGGGGAAAAAAAGGATCCATGATTTGGATCCATAACCGGATCCGCCTCTAAATTTAATCAACTCTTCCGTGGCCTAAGATCCACTCCCACACAAAACATCACCAAAATCTGTTGCCATCTTTAATCTCTTATATCTTTTATCTTGTGGAGAAACAAACAAACAAACAAAGAAAGGTGGGGCGTTCACGAAACATCCTCCAACTCTTGCAGGCGGAGATAAAAATGAGCATCCATTCCTCCAAAACAACACCATTAACTGTTGCATCCAAGATGCCATTGAAGATTGTGATTAATAGTTTCATAAGGTTCTTACACACAATATGTTTTGGGCGACATTGTTTTCATCAGTCCCTCCTGCCTGGTGCAGTAAATGAGCAATATTTTTTGTTGAAATGCCCCTTTAATTGTTTCGAGATGAATGTTTTCTTGTGACTGATGGTAAGTGATCCTCCGGTCTGTCAGGTTCTGCTCTGTTTTATCTTCCTCCTCTACTTATCTCCCTTCTGATGTGCTCTGCTATATCCTCTTTCTTCTCTTCTGTTTACTCTAATGGTCTCTTTTCTCTATACTCTGATCCAAACCTACTTCCTACATCCTGCCCCAAAGTGACCAGAGCAGGACAAAGTGAAGCAAATGAGAGCCGAAGGCAAAAAAGAACAACGAAGAAAGCTGGGGAGGAAAAAGGGGAGAGTGGAAGCTGATCAGAGTGGGAGATCTGGGAGGCAACAAGAGGAAAATGATCAGCTAGATTCACAGCTTCAGAGCTCATGTGACTTACATTAAATCCAACCCCATTAATCTCCTCTGAGAAGCACCAAACATTAGCTTCAGTTCAGGTCAAGAAGCTACGATGTCACCCTGGCTACTCATGGGAGAACTATAACGCCCCTGAATTCTGGGAACGTCTCATTATGTGGATCAGTGGGCAGGTTCAATACATCGCTGGAGGTGTGATGTACATGAAAGGAGCCCCAGGACAGCACAGAACATGCTGTACATCATCACACAGAGAATTTACACAAAGAGGCCTCTGTCCGGCCTCCTGCTGCTCCGTAGGCCTCAGAGACCCGACAGTAAATTCATTATGTCACAGGTTTGAAACCGGATCGAGGCCGCTGCATGACTGACCGTCGCTAGGGCTAAATGTCATGCATACATTCCCTACTAGTGCGTCCATTTCGGTTTGTATACCATGATCTTTGTTGATGATGATGCAGACGTATCAGTGTGAGCATGAGCAAATCTGACCCGATTTGTAATGTGAACCTAGCCTGAAAAGATCTCCATGCATATTGGATGGATGAAGTTTTGTACAGACATTCATGATCCTCAGAGGATGAATCCAACTGACTTTGTTGATTTCCTAGAGTTTCATCTAAAGTCGACATTTCAATAGACTCAATATTTTGATTTATGATCAAATATATGGACGTCCATCCCATCTGTCTGTCGGTCACATTTAGCTTCCGGAGCGTGGCGAAGGATCCCGAGAATTTCATCTGTATTCATTTTTGGCATCAAAGAGATTGGTAACGTTTTTTTTTAACTGACACACTTTTAAGATTCTTTTTGTCAACAAGTGTATCAAGTGAGGTTTGATCTTTGTTTTTGTTACTATTTTTTAGGGGTTTTATTAATTACAATTATTATAATTATGATTATATATTATTATTGTTGTTGTTGTTGTTGTTAGGGGTTACAGGCCTCAGACCGGGTCTGTTGTGGCCGTTGGTTGGTTGATTTGTTTGTTTGTGAGCAGGTTCTACATGGATTCCCACTAAACTCTGTGAGGGGGCGGGGCATGGTAAGCAGACATGTAGGATTGGTCAGCGTTGGCTAATGTACAGGACACGCCTTTCTAATTCTGCAATGAGAAGACCTTCATGATGCAGCCAATAAAGGAACTCTTTACTTTGATGGTCGATCTCATTGTCCTTTGGAATGTTTCCCTGTGGTCACAGATGAATACACCCCCGCCCCCCCCACCCCCCATCCTTATTGCCTAAACAATACATGATAATATGTGATGGAAATGTAAGGATAGACGCACAAGAAGGAGAGAACAGAAAAGGAGAGAGGGAGAAGAAAAGAACAACCAGTTTCTGACAAACAAGGAAGTTGACAGTTTCCTAAATGTCTTTCTCAAGACTTCCTCCCACTCACCTCTTTCTGATTTCATAAAAACTGTCGACACTTAAATTCACCAACACTTCCAGAGCTCAGTCGTAACTCAGCTCCTATATTTGAACATTTCTCAAACTTTCCAATCCTCACGTTTTAACTTCTCCCCACATTTATCAGTATTTCAACTCCTCTCCTCTTCATCAGCTTTTCAAAACATTTGTGGTTTTTGTTGAACTTCCTGCCTCCGTGCGTCACACTGTCTGTGAGATGGCCTTTGTGCGTGAACTCATTCAAATCAAAGCTTATTTGCTTTGCACCTTTCAGGAAAGAAGCAGCTTGACTGTGAGGGAAAACCTTGCTGTCGATGTTGGAGTTGATGTGATTTGACCACTTTATATACTGCTAGTTTAACTGAAGTTTAACTCAACTATTTCTTGACATACTTTTAGGCAGGAGTACATGTAGATGTGGGCCGACATCAACAGATGTACTGCATGTCATAGTAGACTACAAGTGTAAAGAAAGTATATCACAGGAATACTCAAAGTATCAGTACTTACATCAGAACACTGTACAACAAATGCATCACTATATGACATATCCTCCATTCCTTTGGTGAGCCTAGAGCCGTGGATATTGTAGATACTGAAGATGACCAACCTTCAGAGTCAACTGAAAATGATCTTTCCTTTGAAAACTCAGGAAATGCCTAAATATTAAAAGACACAACTACTTATTGTGGTTCATTTATGTGTAAAGTTTGATGAAGCTAGAATGTGTAGTTCGTCAGATCTGCTCCGGACAACATGACCGCCCTTCAGACTCTCTTCGCTTAATTCAAATAATGCTTCCATGGAAACAACAAAAATAACATTTGTAGAAAATTCAAAATGTCACAAGGCACAACTACCTATCATGGTTAATATAAGTATAAGGTTTGGTGAAGTTAGTATGTGTAGTTTACAAGATATGCTCCAGAAGACAGAAAGATTACGGACCAACCTGACGACGATATGCAGCATCATTTCAATGTCCAGGAGATAGAAATTAAAAAAAGAAAACTTTCGGTTTATTCTATTAGATCTCTATTTTATTTCCTGTACATGTTTACTGGTACTAATTGGTGTAAAACCCCCTTTGTTTCAAACGGTCCCCCTAGCATTGGTTACCATCCTGTCTAGTCACACTGCACCTCAAGGCAGAACACGGTTTATCGTGGGTCGTCATCAGTGGAGCCTCAATGCTCTGCATTCATTAGAGATGTTACAGACACTTTGGTCTGCGCTGACTTTTGAAAAGTTTAGCCACACTTGCACAGATGTTGTGCTTTTTCTTTCTCTTTATTACCTTATGTTACTCTGTCACCCAAATGCACTGTTGGGTGCCAGAAATTTGGCACCAGCTAATTTAACATGAACTGGCAGAATTCGGTCGGTACCCTTCGAGTTCGGTTCCAAACCTTGTAGTGGAAACGATAACTGTCAACACACACGAAGCCACATTCTGCCGCCTTACAACACCGTGACTCCAGAGTAAAAGAGTCCAGGTACTGGACTGTCCTCCTGCAGTCCAGACCTGTCCCCCATTGAAAATATTTGGTGCATTATGAAGCAACACATAAAACGAAGGACCTCGGACTGGTGATCAACTGAAGTCGTATATCAAGGAAGAATATCAAGGAAGAATGTGACAGAATTTATTTATAAACTTGTCCCAACTTTTTTAGAAACGTGTTGCAGACATCAAATTCAGAATGAGCGTATATTTATAAAAAACAATAAAGTTTATCAGTTTGAACATTAAATATCTTGTCATTACATTGTATTCAATTGCATTTAAGCTACAGAGGATTTGCAAATCAATGCATTCTGTTTTTATTAACATTTTACATCATGTCCAAACTTTTTTAAGTACATTAATTAAGTGCAGTACTTTTGCTTATCTGCCTGCAGGTTATTTGCTCCTGCAGTGTAAAAAGGGTCTAGTAGAGTTCACCATTTATTTCCTGTACTTGGTTCTTGGTACTAAGTGGTGTAAAAGCCCCTGTGCTTCAAACCCTCCTCCTGGTATTGATCTGTCGCCACACTGCACCTCAAGGCAGAACATGGTTTATCACGGGTCGTCATCAGTGGTGCCTCAATGCCTCTTCTGTAATGGATTTATTCCTAACAATATGGCCGGTGTGTTTACTCTGTATGCTCTGGGCGCCATGTATGGACATACACCACGAAGAGGCTGTGCAGTGACAGTGCCTCCAAACACAAACAGACCTCCAATGGATGGAAACGTTGACGTAAACAACACGATTGCATCACACTGACATCAAATGTTGCTATGGTTAACCTTTAAGGGAGGTCAAAGCAGTTGAGAGATGCTCTGATTTAATTTTTCTCTTCCTGATACAGAGACTAATGGCTGAACTTTACAAATCTGCAGATACTGAGTACCATTCTGATACCAGTGCAGTGTTTCCAACAGATTTACAGTGGAACTGTGGTGGGTTTTATTTCTCTGTTGAAAATATTTGAAAGAATAAATCAGTTTTCCCTATTTCTAGCAGATTATTTCTTATGGCAGCATTTAAAATCTATGTAATTTTCTTATTTTAGTGTCTCAGAAACATTTTATTTAATTTTCTTATTTTTTTCTGTTACTCTCTCCCTGTGTCTTTTCCATCAGCAAAGTAAAGTTGGCCAAAAAACACAACTCGTGCCCCTCCCCAGCCCCTGCAGTCAACCCCAACCTGCTTATCCCTGCCACAGGAGGTCCACAAGGCAGTCCATCCTTGGTGCCGCTCCGTAGCCCGGACAAACAGGGAGGGTTTCATCAGGAAGGAAATCCAGCGCAAAAGAAGATTTAAACGCTCCAGTAAAATCAGGGAAGGCTCTCTTTATAAAAGTATGTTTTAAGAAGGGATTTAAAATAGACAACTGACTCAAATATCGGCAGATTGTTCCAGAGCCTGGAGCCCTGACTGGAAACACTGTCCTATTCATTGAGCTGAGCCCCTGGAACAGATTAAAGACCTCTGCCTGAGGACCTTGAAGTATGTGCCAACACATTTGGTACTAAAATGTCAGAGATAGCCAGGAGAGAGGACATGAAGGGCCTCAAATCAGTCAAATATCCCTTTTAACATACTGGGGGCTAAAATAGGCTAAAATAGGAGTAATGTGATCACGTCTCTTAGTTCTGGTTAAAATCCTGGCAGCTGAATTCGGGAGATTCTGTAGCCGATCAATGGATTTTTGATTCAGGAAAGTAAAAAGGCTGCTGTGTGAAGATATGAAAGTGTTTGAATATGGTGTCTGTGTCTTTAAAAGTTAAAATAGATTGAGATGATAAAAACAATTGAACTCCACAGTATCTGATCATTTAAAGAACATATACTGGAAATAATTTCTGGTATCGATCATTTTACTATGCAGAGATGTAGATAAATCTCAAACCTCATCATAATTATATTTATGATTTTTTTTTTCACCAGCTACAGTAAACATTTTCTTCCATCTTGTCTCCCATCCTCTTCTGTCTGAGTCCCTCTATCTGCTCTCCTATCATAAACTCTGGGCTGTCAGCCGTTAAAATGAAAGTTAGTATACTGCTGGTTCAAACAGCAAAACCACCAGTCTGCTTCCTCTTTCTGCAACAAGCCACCGTTTCCTCTGTGCAACCACTTGAGCAAGATTTTTTTTTTCCTGTTTGGATTCAGTTATTATGTGCTTGACTCCTCTGAAATGGATGAATGACCTGATTGGCATGAGATGAAATGAGGCAGGTTTTAGCCGCTTTTTGTGTGATGGCTAAAATTGAGTTTTAGCTGATCAGCAGTCACACATGACCCAGCAGCTGAAGGTCCTCGGGATATTTGTGGGTAAAATCAAATTAAAAGAAAAATTGACAATGGAAAAGTAAAAAGAGAGGTTAAAGCAATGCTCTGTCCTTCCTGTCCACAGGAAGCTGTAAAAATGATAACGAAATGCGATCATCCGCCTCGATCGGTTCATGATTAAAAGAAACACAAATCCTGCAGCTTTGATAATAATGAATAAACTATAGAACTAATTGACTGGGGGCATTTTAAAACTTATATTCATTCATTTAAATGGGAGCTGAGCATTTACAGGTCATTCTGAAAAAAGTGGTTCCATGCAATATGGCCCAAAAAATAAAATCTCTATTTTATTTATGCAAAAAGCAACACTAGCTAGCTAGCATTAGCTCTTCAGCAGGAGGGGATTAATCAAACAAAGCAGAAATTGAACCATTTAAGTCACAATGAGGCTAATGTCTGCTAACATGTATTTGCAAATGAAAGCAGAATCTATGAGCAAGGAACACAATATCTTTATAGGAAGCGTTCCAGTTTCCGATTGTAGTCCAAGTACTATTGACCAATCATGTTTGAGCAAAAGAGGCAGATTTCATTGGCTGAATTGCAATCTTAAAAACCCATCGGCTACTGTGGGAGGATGATTTAGCGTTTTATTGTTTTATCTTTATTTATCTGCATGCATACGCAGATATGTTCATAGAGATTAGCCAAAATGTTGTTTTATGCCTATTCTCAGAACTCAAGTTGCTTCTCAGACTCTAAACAATGACTGGAGCACAGACGAGAAAGTCTTGGCCCAGATGTCGGTTATCAAGACGTACAAGTAGCTCAAAAGGCTACACATCTTCTTCAGACGATAGCCGGTGCGTTGCAAGATTGCCACGAGGTTAGCAGAGCCTCCTGGAGCCACAATAAATCCTATAAACTACAACGTCAGTGCGTTTAATTATTCATATCACAGTTATCTAATTAGGAGAAGATCTGCTTTCCTGCAGACTTAAATAAGATCAATGTCTCTCATGTCTGTATGCTGGACATAAAGCTTGTAGCCAGTTAGCTCTGGTTAGCAAAAAGACTGGATTCAAAGGGTTTAACTACTAAGCCTGGCTCTTTTCAAAAGGGAATAATACACCGACCAACACCTGTAGTTCACTGAAAAATGATGTCTCAGAAACATAAAAATCACACTTTTTGGTTTTAGAGGCAGCTAAGCTTTATATTTCTTTACATACAATATTTATCCAAACACTTCTGTGCAGCTAAAGTTCAGTTTTGTCAGATTCGGTGAGGAAGCACAGGTTTGGTGCTGATCTGTAAAAACAAAGTCCTTCTTCTTGTCTATGTTATAAAACTGAAACATCCATTTTCTCCTGCTTAAGCTGCTGCTGGGAGAATGGATACGTAGCATGTGTGTGTCTATTTTTGTATTATTAGGCCACTATACTGCTCAACGGAGGAAATGAAAAATCGACACTGATCATATAAACATTTCTCAATGCTGCGATATGACATTAAGTACAGATCATGTTTCAGCTGATCTGTGTCTCCAGAAATAGCAGCTAATCTGACTTGAGTGGTGAAGAACACGCTGTGCTGTGTTCTTGCTTTGTTTTCTGAAATGTTTTTGAACCTCAAGGCATCAACATCCACGGCTGATATCATGACCTTTTACTGCTGTTTGGCTCTTTGAATATGAGCTATATATAGCGCTCTGCAGTAAATTATACATTGATATCCCAGGTTGCATGTTTGGACTTCCCCTCTGCAGAGAAGAAGTGCCAGCAGCTGCTATTTAATAGGAAAATATGATTACATGTGATTGGTGTAATATTCTACAGCCCACTTTTCATTATCTCAGTCTTTTCATCTGTGTCCAGTGATTGATGGGTTTGTTTGTACAAGTTAGAAACTACATTTCCCATCCTCTGTGGAGGACTGGGACAAAAGGACAAATCCATTCAGATTTTGGGGTTGATCTGCATTTTGAAACACACTCCATTACCTTTGAGTGTACATCCAGATTTTCCCCCCTAAAACTACTGGAATGACTTCCATAAACCCTTGTGGATTGGTGGGGAAGGGTTCAGACAAGAACCCATGAAAGTTTGGAGCAGATCTGAAAGGAGCAGGGAACCCAGGAATGTTTCATATCTTTTTTCTTTTTATCTTTTTATATCTTTAATTAACATTATTTGGGACACAAAAACGTCTGGACCGATGCAATGATACCGGTACAATCAAACAACTTTCACACACTCGAAAATAAATGAATACAATACAATAAAATCAAAGAATAATCAAAAGTAGGTCCAAAAACGCAATTTTAAAAGCAATCAATCCTTTAGAATAGACTTAAATTCCCCCACAGTAACAAGTTTTCTGACTGTTTCAGGTCCTTCTGTAAATTGTTCCAGGAAGAAAGGGCGGCGTGTCTAAAAGCTTTTTTTTCCTAACTCTGTTTGGACTCTGGGGACCATCAGTTGTAAAAGATTCTGAGAGCCTAGACTGTATTGATTTTTGGCTTTTACACACGTATGTGCAAAGATATAAAGGAAGCAGCTCAAGGAGGGATTTCTAAATACATAGTGTATCAGAGTACAGTGGTGTAAAGGATTTCCACAGCCAGTAATGAAACATAAAGCACAATGGTATCCAGTGTCCCACTTCTGCAGGTGTTGTTCAGGTGCATTCATAGAGAGCAGATCACCAGAATCCAATGAAGGCAACAACAAAAAAAAACAAAAAAAGAAGTTGCAGAAATTAGGCGTTTCCTTGTAGGGAGGGACAAACAGGATTTGCTCCAAAACAGAAACTCAATTTAAGTTTTGGTTTGCAAACCAGGCCCTCAGTGTGTGGTACAGTAGTAGTGATCACCTTCTCGTCTTTATCCCCGCCCGACTCAGACTTATTAGAAAAGTAAACGCTAACATCGGTGTGAAACAAAGGAGATTTCATGAAAACAAGGCAGACGTTCTCCTGTGAGACCGGGGGGGGGGGGGGGGGGGAGGCTGTTCTCTTACCTGTGGCTTGTCGCAGCTCTTCACACAAGCTTATATGGGGGAACTGGAGAAGCTGTTTCCATTTCTTGCTTTTTCCTTTTCTGTTCCCGCCTCCTCCTGTGAACAAACAGTCAGGGTTTAAAAACTCAAATCCCAGACGGATGTTTGCTCTGAACGTGGAACTGGTGGTTATAGAACTGAAAGCATGACAGACAATAAGCTCATCTTTAACCCTCCACGCACTTTTTAGTGATGCTTCTATTCATATTTTTGTTGTTTGTAATGTTAAAATTAACTCTCTCGCTCTTCATCTGCCTCCTCCTGTGTGGATCGGTGGATTCCCACACAATCAAAGTTTCAGATGACGTCATTATTCAGTCCAGTTTTATCTCAGTCCCTTCAGCGTTTGCTGAGATGACAGATAAAACCTCTACTCAAAAACCAATGTGATGAAATCAAACTGTACTCATTTATTATATATTTATCTATGATTTTATTTTACATTCCACTGCTATTGTGAACCTAAAGGCTTTGTTGAACCCACATCAAGCCCCAAACAACTCATCCACATAAGTAAAGGTGTGTTTTCACAAGAGATTTAATTATGTTATCATATCAGCCCTGGTATAGACTATGAATCATGGATGTAGTCTCTGTGACGTCACCCATTGAGTCTGAAGCATCATCGCTACGCTCAGCTTGACGGCTTCGGCCGTCGCCATCTTGGGAGCGGCCGACTCCACCTAACCTTAAGCTAATCCCCCCCAAAAAAATGGATGAACAGGTGGAGCAGACTTCCTGGACGGACTGTTAGTTCACTTAACTGCACAGCGAGGCCAATTATTTTGTCTGATTATGTGTGAAAAATTCTACAAAAGGCAAACCAGGCTTGAATTATCTGAGGTGATATGAGTTTCAGTCAGCGTCTAAATAACAAGCAGTTTCTTCTTTATGCTCCATCAGCTCATTCTCCTCAAGATTCATCCAATCACAGCCTGTCACATTCTCATTCAGCCAATGATTTATAAGCTGTCAAACGTTAAATGTGCTCTCTCTGTCATTCAGCCCTCATTTCAGAAGAGCAAAGATTTGCATCCCAAATCCTCCGATCAGAAGTTCCACGAACATGAACCAGTCATGGGTCTGGAGGGAGGATGTATGTGGCCTGAGAAGCAAAACCACAAAGCTGCTGCTTGTAAAGTTGATTGCTGGAAGCGCACAGCAATAAAGGTCATAACTTCTCTCTTCTGGATTTCAGCAGCTGGAGACGGGGGAGATTTTTATGAGCATACATTCAGATGGAAGCATGAAGCTGAGGGTAAACCTCTTCATTCTTCAGATCTCATCTATGAAACATGCTATGAGCTGTTTGAGGGACTGATTAGTGATGCTACTGTTGATGTATTTACTGCGAACAGTGTGAACACAGCAGCACTGAGTCGTCTCACTGGGATAAAGTCAATACAGGATTCATTTGCTATTCAAATGCTGTAAGGCAGCTGCTAACTCAGACATGGCCGAGTTAAAAATGGATTATTGTCATAGATACAATGCAAACAACGTGTTTTGTTTGTGTCGGTCAAACAGATAACATCACAGAATTACCAATAAGCTCAATGATAACAAGATCGCCGATGTCCGTTCTGTGCATTTAGTGGGAAATGTAAATCAAGACGAAGATGATAAACATACATAATTAGACTGAAAACAGTCACATTAGCTTTTAGCCATAAGAAGGAAGAAAAAGAGCTGATTCTGGCCTTTAACACACATATTGGGATCTATCATACTGTGTATGTATGACTGTTAACCTTAAACCACAAAGGAAAGCATTAAGGCAACAACAGACGCAGCAGCCAAAGTCATCTTTATTATGGCTGAAGGATGAAGACTGAGAAGGCAAAGAAAAAGGTGAAAGAAGGCAAAGACCAAGAAGACTGAGAAGGCAAAGAAAAAGGTGAAAGAAGAAGGCAAAGACCAAGAAGACTGAGAAGGTGAAGAAAAAGGTGAAAGAAGAAGGCAAAGACCAAGAAGACTGAGAAGGTGAAGAAAAAGGTGAAAGAAGAAGGCAAAGACCAAGAAGAAGACTGAGAAGGTGAAGAAAAAGGTGAAAGAAGGCAAAGACCAAGAAGAAGACTGAGAAGGTGAAGAAAAAGGTGAAAGAAGAGGCAAAGACCAAGAAGAAGACTGAGAAGGCGAAGAAAAAGGTGAAAGAAGAAGGCAAAGACCAAGAAGAAGACTGAGAGGGTGAAGAAAAAGGTGAAAGAAGAGGTGAAGACCAAGAAGAAGACTGAGAAGGCAAAGAAAAAGGTGAAAGAAGAAGACTGAGAAGGTGAAGAAAAAGGTGAAAGAAGAAGACTGAGAAGGTGAAGAAAAAGGTGAAAGAAGAAGGCAAAGACCAAGAAGAAGACTGAGAAGGTGAAGAAAAAGGTGAAAGAAGGCAAAGACCAAGAGGAAGACTGAGAAGGTGAAGAAAAAGGTGAAAGAAGAGGCAAAGACCAAGAAGAAGACTGAGAAGGCGAAGAAAAAGGTGAAAGAAGAAGGCAAAGACCAAGAAGAAGACTGAGAGGGTGAAGAAAAAGGTGAAAGAAGAAGGCAAAGACCAAGAAGAAGACTGAGAGGGTGAAGAAAAAGGTGAAAGAAGAAGGCAAAGACCAAGAAGAAGACTGAGAAGGCGAAGAAAAAGGTGAAAGAAGAAGGCAAAGACCAAGAAGAAGACTGAGAAGGCAAAGAAAAAGGTGAAAGAAGAGGTGAAGACCAAGAAGAAGACTGAGAAGGCAAAGAAAAAGGTGAAAGAAGAAGACTGAGAAGGTGAAGAAAAAGGTGAAAGAAGAAGGCAAAGACCAAGAAGAAGACTGAGAAGGCAAAGAAAAAGGTGAAAGAAGAGGTGAAGACCAAGAAGAAGACTGAGAAGGCAAAGAAAAAGGTGAAAGAAGAAGACTGAGAAGGTGAAGAAAAAGGTGAAAGAAGAAGGCAAAGACCAAGAAGAAGACTGAGAGGGTGAAGAAAAAGGTGAAAGAAGAAGGCAAAGACCAAGAAGAAGACTGAGAAGGCGAAGAAAAAGGTGAAAGAAGAAGGTAAAGACCAAGAAGAAGACTGAGAAGGCGAAGAAAAAGGTGAAAGAAGAAGGCAAAAACCAAGAAGAAGACTGAGAAGGCGAAGAAGGTGAAGAAGAAGTCAGAGAAGAGGGCAAAGAAGGCAAAGGCCTTCTGTTGTCATGCTTTGGACGTCAAACTGCTGAACCTGGGAAGAGACACACAGCTTAGACTAGAGAAGAAAACGTGGACGTTTTGGCTGATTCAGAGGAACACTGTTGAAATTTAAATCTTCTGCAAGAGAGGAGGGAAAGAAGTTTTAACACAATAAATGTTATCAAAGCTGAGGAATATTAAATCATAGACTCACTACTTCTTTACCTTTCTTCTTCTTAGATACACAAACTACAGACTATGACCTTCTCAAAAGCATGAAATAATTGAAGTTAGCAGTTACAGGTCTCGGCTGAAGAAATCCACACACAGAGACGATGCGTTCTGGTGAGATGAGAGGAACTTTAAAACTAATAACAGCCAGTCGGTTTAATCTGATTTCTTTTTTAATTTGGATAAGCCTGTGGGCTAAAGCCTGCAGCGTCTAGTTGATCGATCACATGTCCTCTGTCTCTGCTTACTAAAGCAGAGGCTGAAAATTAAATGAATCTTATTTTTCATTCATTCACCAGCTAATAGGGGAATGAATGAAACAATTGTCACAATTGATGTTTAATCAAGGCTTCCACAGCCCAAAGCGATCTCTTCAAATACTTGTTTTGTAAATGATCAGTGTTATGTAACGAGTGGAAAAATCCTCACATTTTAGAAGCTGGAACCAGATAATACAGATGGAGAATTAGATTAGCTGTTAGCGCCGTCGACTGTTTATCTCTCGGGGTGCCTAACTTTTTTGATGAGCATCTCTTGACATGAACATCGAGGATCATTTTGTGGCAAAGCCAAACACATTTTGGTTTAAAGCCAAATGAAAAAGGAGAGCCTGATGACTTCTAGGAGATTCTGAGAAACAAAAAACTTCTACACGGATCCACCACAGCAGCCAGTTCCAACATCTTCTTATTCAAGAGGAGTCGTATTATTAAACTGTGATTACATTTATACGATAATGGTGGGATAAAATGATCAGAAGAAGATTAAATTGTTCATCACAATTATAGAAATGACAATTAAGTTAGCTTAAAAATCAGGATTGTGACAGCGCTAATGGAGTGAAGCAAATACACCAAGTGACTGGTGTGTTCAGGGTCGTCCTCCTACACTTCAAGTCAACACCAGCTCCTGATGGAGAGTCTAAATGCCTCCACTCTGCTTCACCTTCAACAACTTCACCTGCCAGAAGATCCAGAGAACACTCACCTGAGCACACCGACCTCGGAAAGTATTCAAAAGACGAACTCTTTGTAAAATCATCAAGGGAAGGAAAAGACCTTTACTGTGAAGTGGCCACACCCAGGCGTGGTGTTGTGGGCGAGCCTAACGGACCTGGCCCCGCCCATTTGCACAACTGGCGATATCCTAAATGACTGAGACAACATATACTGTCTCATTATTAGTTATTAAAATCAACTCCTAATTATGAAATAAAGTATATAATAATTGTTTCCCTTTCTAAAATGTAAAAGGCTCATTTTTCTTTTCTTTTTGCAGGTATAATTTTCTTCCTTCCATGTTTAACTCAATGGTGGAAGATAAATACAACAGAAGTTTTTGATGTGAGGAACCTTAGATTCAAAAAATCAGAACTTCTTTTTTAAATTTTGCAGCTAAAATGAACCACCTTAGAGGAGTAAACCCACTGAAGAAGAGACAGACCTTTGACTTGTGATGATGTAGAGCAACAATAGTTGATTGTGATCAATGAAACGGTATAATAATGACACTCATCTTCTCCCGGGTTTGTTAAAAGGTTACTTTTAATTGAGTAAAAGTACAAAAGTATTAGAATAAAAACACACTTAAATCACCCAAAGTAAAAGTACACATAATGCAGAATGGTGAATTTCAGAATAATAATATGTCACTACATTATAATTATCAATGCATTAATGTGTACAAAACTTTAAAGGTGGAGCTCATTTTAACAAATATATATTGTTTTATGTTATATCTTTTAGCAGGATTACTCAAAAACTACTTGACGGATTTTCATGGAACTTGATGGGAGGGTTGGTCATGTACCAAAGACGAACCCATTAAATTTAGGAGTGACTTTGCATTGCTTTGGTATCTTTGTGCATCTTTACAAATTAGAAAATGTCCTTTCATACCTGAATCAAACAAGGTCTGTCCAAAGGGCTCAGATAATAAACGACGAAGACATAAAAACTTTTCTGATAATGATAAAAGAACATCTTGTCTGGGCCTCAGAGACGTTAGAGTTCAAGGTATGCCTGGTGCTGCCTTCAGCTGGGCAGATGGGTGCCGTCCCAGAGGCCTGGGCTCTACGAGCACAACAGATAAGCTGAACTGAACAGATAAGCTCACAGTGAGGGATCATGACACTCATCTTCCCGTGTCCCTCTGCAGATGGCATTAGGATTAACAATAACAGAGGGATCTGATGTTTCCATTGTTCACTATAAAATGTCTGTTTACGATTACTGTGAGTACTAAAGAGGGGACATGGAGCCATAGGACAGACTGTAACATTTGTCCTGCTCCATGTTTATTTTAGACATTTAGCTAATTTATTAACCTGACATTACGAGATGTTAAGGCGCCCACAGGTTTTACGTTACAAAATCTAGACTACACAGAAAAACTCAGAAGGACTCAGAGAGCGTGTACCTGAAGCCTGTCACAACAAATCCTGAAGAAAAATGAAAAATGCTGCATTGAAGACAAAGGTTAACTCAGTAAACCCAGTTTCCAGCCTCTGAAAACGTGTGTATGCCCGCAGTAACATCTTTGCACTTTGTTGTTGTGTTTACAAGGAATGTATAAACAAGTTATTGCAAATACTTGCCATGATTGAGCAAGACGAAAAACATTTCCTGTGAAGTTTTTTTTTATTTCCATGGTTACAAATTAAGCTTAGGCTCATTCTGTGAATTTGTCTCTGATGAGGGTTTTTTCACACAACTTTATGTTCACATCTCCCATGAACTGGAAAGGTGTCTTTCAAAAATGTAATTTTTTCTGTTTTAATTTTGAAACTTGAACTTAAATAACTTTCCTCAATTAAATGAAATGGCCTGTTATTATTTTTAATCTATCTATCTCTAATCTAATCTAATCTAATCTATCTCAAAAGTGAAAATGTGATCCATATCTGTACACAGATCAACCTTAAATTTTAATCATCTCTTCCTTGGCCTAAGATCCATCTCTACAGTAAGTTTCATCAAAAATATGTTGACAATCTTTTCAGATATCTTACAGAGAATCAGACAGACAAACAAACGTGTGATCACATACCTCCAACTCTGGTTGGCAGGGGTAGAGAAATTTAACAGGAAGACTACAACACTAAAACTATGACTTTTACAGCACAGCTTATGTGCCTCAACATCCTGTTTCGTAAATGATGCTGCAACATCAGCAAGGGAAGCCCGATGTGTCACTTCATTTGAAACCCCTCTCACACTTTTATGAACATGATCAGAGCAAAGCCAAACTTATGTTAGGACACCGCCAATTTTATGCACATTTATAGCAACTTTATTAGTTTAAATAACGCTCTTAATAATACTGGCAACGATTTACAAGTGTCTGGGACCCCTTCTTTAATTCGGCACAGACTATTCAGCAGTTGTTCAATAAATATTGAACTACATCTGGATAGATTTGCATCCCTACGGTCTTCTTGAACGTGGTAAATTGAGTACCATTAACGAGAAAGGCAAAGATTTTTTATCAGAATCAAGCAATTTACTAAAACAATATTTATGCCGAATTGATTATTGTTACCTAAAGAGTAGTAAACGGTCTTCAAACTGGTTAAAACACACCTGTATTAACACGGAGAAGCCATAAATTTCTTTAATTGACGAAGTTACATATGGAGTTCGGTAAGTCGTTTAATCCACTCGAGGGTACGGTACATATTTTAGATCATTTCTTGTTCGTATTGAATCACAATCATCAACATCGCTGACCGCTGATCAACAACATTTTTATCACCCATGTCGCTGTAACTGTTGGACCTCTGGTGTTGGGCTAAGGCACAGAGGAGCTCTCAAACCCGCCATCTCCATCCTTACCTTCCCGAGCTTTCAGCAGCACCGTGTTGGCTACGATGTTCTCCAGCTCCATGTTGATGCTGTCTGGGCTCCCGGTCCAGTTTATCCACCACCTCCTCCCACCGCCCAGCCGAGGAGGAAGATTCAGACCTCCGTTCCTGCTTTCACGTAGTCCTGTCCGTTACAGTCCGCACCCCTCTTCTCCTCTTTCTCCTCCTCTTTCTCCTCCTCCTCGCTCCGTCTTTCTCCGCCCTGAAGCTGAGAAGAGGATGAAACACGACGTCTCACTCTGTTTAAAATTGGCTGTTGCTCGAACACAGATAACTTTAAAGACAGACCTCCCACTCTGCTCATGCATTGTTGTTGACACAGTGTATTTTACTAAAGATTTAAAACATAATGTACACCTTTTTTTATAATGATAATACACTAAGTAAAATAAACAGGTAATAGAGCAGCCTAATTGTGATAAATTCAGTATTTTAAACTGAGATTAAATGTTTTGTGTTTCAAACTGCTTTGATGCTAATGGGAGGCTGATGCTAGCTGTAGCTGCTGAATGCAAACAAAACAAGTGATTATCTCAAATAATAAAAATAACAATCTTTAATTGCATAGCTTTTATCAAACGTAAGGTTACAAAGTGTTTTACAACAAATATAAATACAAAGATAAACTACAAAGCACTGAAAGAACACAATCCTCAGCCAACGCCATTGTCACTAAAAACTGAACCATTGGTAAATTGTTTACACGCCAAAATGGATGGAAACCAAAATGAAAATAGTGAAAATTTCTCAATAGCAAAAAGCACAACTCACAGCATTAATGTATATGCACATGTATATGCACTCTCCCCCAAGTTAAACATTTTCCCCCAAAACGAGAGAAATTATATATTAAAAATACCAAAAAAAAGGTAACAGTTTTCTGCATACGTTCGATGTGCTAGCGATAGCCATATCCCAGTGCATTATATGCCAGGAATAACAAAATACTATAAAATTGTTTGCTGATTAGAAAAATACATACCTAGCTCCTTATGATAATTTAAAACTATTTTTAAATTATTTTATATTTTTGAATGTTGATGTTTAAAAACTCCCAAGATGTTCCACAGTTTCGGCATACAGTAGAACTGAATCTCATTTCCATGCTTTTTTGATTTGATACTTCTCTATACCTGATTGATCAAGTGCTAATTATCTAGCCAATAAAGATATTCCAAAACTATTCTATGTTTCACAAGGAAATAGGTCATAATGTTTGAGTCAATACAATATGCATGAAATTCCTTTTAAGAGTCAAAATGCTTTGAAATCAATTCTGATACATCCAGGTATCAGAAGTGATGCTGCTACAAATTCAGAAATCAATACATTTACTGACCCTTTTGTGGCTCATCTCTCATTCTGCACAGATCAATGAAAGGTGCTTTAGTCTTTAATAATGCACCTTTAATGCATCGTGCACCACAAGACGTTCCATGTTTTGCTCTGCAGAATGATTACAGCAACTCATATCAGGGTTGATAGAGTTTATTGATCAGCATATGTCAGGGTGATTGCTTGTACTGGAAAGTCAGTCTCTGATCAAACGTTCACTTGGAGACAATCAGAGTTATCAGCTGCTCATTAATGAGGAGGGCATCGTGACCTGAACTGTTCAGAGCTTCACCCGCGAAAAGGCCTCACTGTTGAGTAGAGACGAACTCATGTCCAGTATATAATGAACGTCTAACATGACATCCTGCACATGTGTAGGATAGACTGAACAAACCATGGCTAAAGAGGTTATGTTTTCACCAGCATCTCTTTGTTTTTTAGTAATATTACAAAACAAATAAATAAATAAACTCCATGATGAATTTTCATAAAACTTGGTAGGAAGCTTGGGCATGTGGCAGCAGAGAACCCGTGACATGTTGGAGTGGATCCAGATACAAATTGCACAAATTCAAATTGTAGACTACTTTTATTGTTTCATGAATGTTGTTATTCACTGTTGTTACTATGATGCAGTTTGCAAAACTGTACAAAAGCAAAGTATTTTCTTTTTTTAATAAATATAATTTCTAATATACTTATGTTTTCTTATTTCCATTCATATCTTAATTTTACTTCCATCATGGAAAACATACTTTTGTCCAAATCCGTTTGTGATGTTGCCTCACTGATTTTTCAACTACAGACCCAACATACAGCGTCATGGTTAATAACCAGTTATGGTTTGGATAGTTTTATTAGGTTTGACAAATAATTGGAATTTGTATTAAGGAGGTAATTAATTTGTAATAAGAGGACTGTTCGGCCGCGGCTGATGACATTCTATTTGTGTATTTTGTGACTGCCGTCAGGTAAGTCGTCGCAATTAAATAAAAACGTCAAATCTTCACAAAAATAAACATTTATTTAGAAACTGAAAGGTCAAAGGTGAAAACAAGCCACACGAGTCACATGCCCGGAACAAAATAAACGTCATTTCCGGCTGCTGCACGTTCGTTTTCCTCGGTACCAACAAACCTCCGCTGAGCTGTAAAGAAACAGAGGAAAATCAGAAACATGCCGAAAGCCAAGCAGTCAGCGAAGAGAAAGAAGTTCGATTACAGTCAGGACAGGAAGAAAATGAAGAAGAAGTTCGATAAGAAATACAACCCGAGGATAGAAAAGTAAGTGTGGGACGGAACGGAACGGGACGTTAGCATATTAGCTAACAGTGGACATGTTGACTCCATGTGAGAAGAGTTGGCTGTTAGCAGAGATAGCATGCAGATAGTTTGTCTGTAGTTTATATGTAATACTCTGATGGAAGAAGTACTCTAAACAACCCAAATCATAATAACAACCCGTGTTTTATTCCTTATTAACTTGTAATGAATATCTTAATTTAGTGACAAAAACAATGAGTCTGATGAAAAAAACATTAGCACCCTAAATTTCTCAAGTGACACAACTTAACACAACAATAAACAACATTTGACACCATCAGTAGTTAGTGTGTCTCCCATCAGAATTGATTAAAGCAGTAATCCTCCTCATCATGGACTGGCGCAGCCTCAGGATGATGTCATCTTGTGGGATGACAGCCTACTCTTCAGTCAGAGTTGCTGCTGAGTCTGTGGAGGATGTTCACACTGTTGTACTTCTTAACCCAACCAACCCCTCAGGTTTTCAATGTGGTTCTGGTCGGGACTTGTCGCTGGCCAGTCCAGAACTGTGATGTCATTCTACTCCAGAAACCTGACATACACAAACCCATCCCAGCAACACAGCACCAGCGTTAGGTCATCAGGCTCCATTTAGCCTCAGACGATGATCTCTTATTGTTTTGGTTTGTACAGACCTAATGAACCAGTTTGTGAAGTGCAGCTATCAATCCTGATTCCTGTCCATACACGTGGTCAACCAGGGAGAATGTGGTCTGTCGTTTCTCTGGTTGCACTGTTGCTCTGACATTATGGTTGAGTTGACGCAGAAAACCTGTAAAAGCCTACTTTTTTCATACAGAACATATCAATGAGGGAATTGCAGAATACTCTGAGTCGATAATTCCCATCCCTGATTATTAGATGTTTACTGAAAAACCACTTTTTATATTGAATTTGGGTAGAAAACTACAGAGGAGTACCTTCTTGATATTTTTAACAGAACTTGACAACACAGACATTTTCTGTTTCACTGGGACTTGAGATTTCATCCTTGCAGAAACACTACTGTCAGCTGATCCCATTGTGTCTCCTTTCTCAGCGCACAGATTCGAAACGCGTGGGACAACAAGAAGTCCATGACCAGGAACCTGCAGGACATGGGTCTGGCTTTTGATCCGAACCGCTCTCTGCCAATAAAGAAACAGCGTGTAAGTACCTGCTGAGGTTGTGCTGTACTTTCTCCGTAGTTCTATTTACCTGTGGAGGTTTATGTCAGAGCATGGTTCCTCTAAACAGCTCCTACTGTGTCCGATATCCTGATGCTGTATGTTCAGAATAGGCCTCACTGTAAACTGTATAACGTGTCGCAAACTTCACACCTGGTGATGCAAAAAAATCATGTTATTATAGATGGTTTAACATAAATGATGTAGCTCAGAGGGTAGGCCTATCACTCTGATCTGATTCTTTAACAGTTTAAAGGTTTTTTACCATGTTCAGCTGCTACATAGATTATTTATGCATGAGAAACACTCGATAAGATGGAATTTAATTTAACCAGAGGGAAATTATGGAGCAGTTGCAGAAAAAAGTAGAAAAAAGCACAAAAATGAGATGTCAAAGTTGCAAATATAAAGATTATATAGATATCCAAAATCAATGTCAATGTCATAAGTTGCTCATGTTTCAAGCTGTTAACTTGTCATTGGATAATTTGAATGCCGGATGTGACATCATTCTCTGCTCACTGATCAATACAGGTGAATCCCAGCAGCTGCAGGATGTAGATTTCTCTGTGTCAATAAAACTCTTTATTATTTAAACTGAAAATAATAAGTGGTCAGATTTAAAAACATTTATACTGCAATTCTTGTTTGTGCCAGAAGGGGGCAACAGAGTTTTGATTATGATGATTTTAACACATGAGAAGTGTTCTTCACAAGTTTCTGTTCACACTTTTAGCTCCTCGGTGAAGAGAGAGAGACCAACGCGCAAGTCAACATCGTGACCAAGCCCTACGTTCTTAACCGTAAGTCACTCCCTTTGGCTTTTCTTTGATTCTCCAGCTTTTGCTGCTGTGTTCTGGTCTGTAGTGAAGCTGAACCGGATCAGAGCCTGTTTGAATTGGGCAGAGTCGGGCTAATTGCTCGGTCACAGCGCAGAACGACTAGTTGTGCTCTGCACAGCAACTTTTATTCTCTTGTTTAATAAGTTTTATTCAGTTTAAAAATCCTCTTTTTTCATTTAACTTAAATCTTAATTACCTGTTTAGTTTTATTAGCACCTTGTTTCTTTTGCATCTTGTCGTCTTCTTTAAAAAAAAACAGTGAAAAATATCAGTGGTAGTTTTAATACTATGTTTAATGACTGCCCATCTAGTCTTATGTAGCAAGCTGAAAAAAATACAAAAACTCTCCAAAGCCTCTACAAATGGATTTGTTTGTTTTTGAACAGAGCTGGAGGAGGAGGCCAGCCGTCCCGCCAAAGACTCCAAAACCTTATCCACCGACTTGATCGAGTACGTTCAGCACATGATCCGAGAACACAACGACAACTACAAGGTGAGAGCTGGAGCAGAAGCTTTTAGGTGTCCTGGACGATGTTACCATCCCTGAAAAAGTGACTTCCTACACTCTATGTAACCATTTCTTTCCACTCTTTCATTGTAATCTGACAGAGACTTGAAGCTAAAATCAGTTCTCTGTTTGCACAAAGTACTATGATGTCACATCTTTTTACTTACCCTCAACGTTTCAGTCAAGTTGCCTGTTAAGGACCGTTTATGCTCTACGTTAAAGACGGATACGGAGACGGACAGGGCCCTCCGTACGTGTTCTGCGTTTTTCCGTACGTAATCGGACACGTTTTCGGAGAGCTTATGGATACGGACAAAACGGAGCAATAACACTGGATATGGATGATGGCAGTGTAGCTACAATTCAAACGGGGCACGATAAATATGTACGGAAATGACGACGAAGAAAAAAGTGAAGCGATAAAGTGTAAAAACTCACCGTCCTCAAGTTTCGATGCCCTTCATGGCCTCACAGACCACCGAGTACATCGTTACCTCCGCTTTTAACGCTTTGTACTTACTAGGTACATCATCACAACCTCCTCCGACCATATTTGTTGTTGTCGCAACTTTTGAAACTTCACTGCCCCACTGCGGTTGTATTGATGTCAATAGGCCTATAGTGTTCATTACACATCGCCTTGTACTCCATGTCATCCAAAATCCATAGAATTTAGATTTATAGATTAACACTGAAGCATTGGAATCTGAAAAGACTTTCTTTCTTGAATATGTGGTGGGAGCATGTTCACCCTAGAACATTGTGCTAACTTGTCCTGTTTTAATCGTCCCTACAGGCGATGGCCAGAGACGAGAAGAACTATTACCAGGACACGCCCAAACAGATCAAGAGGAAAATCAACGAGTACAAGCGGTGCCACCCGGAGCACTACGACGCCTTCGTCAACTCGCTCGCTGCTCCACAGCCGATGGTCCAGTAGAGGATCCACAAGGCCGTTCTAGACTTCATATCTTTGTCTGTATCAGGATGAGATCGACCTCATCCTGGAGCGAGACTGTCAGACAGACTGTAACAGAAGTGGAGAAGAAGAAAAAAAAGAAGTGGAGATGTCCAGGAGTCCTGAAGGACCAGCAGGACTTCTGGGTCTCTGTGTTTTTGGACCTTTTACTGTCCTGTTGGGATATTGTTGTCCTTGCATCTGTTTTTTTTTAAATATATGTATCATTTAAACAGTCTGAAGCAGGTTGGTTTTCTTCCTTACATCTTCACACTGGAGAGATTTCTGATGTTTCTCATCTTTAACATGTTGTCCTGATCGTCATGATTTTAGATCTTCAGTTAAATCATCAAATGTTGATAATGACATTGACTCCTGGGAGGAATCTCGTCATGCAGCGTCATATTTTGAACTTTTTGTACATGTCTGTGTTGAAAACGTGTTTCCAGCTCTGTTAAAACATGCAGATCCTGGGTCACTTTGACCACTTTCTTGTAAGACATTGTAAACATTTTTGTCAATAACATGAACAATAATAATAAGCCAGTCAAATTAAGAATACCTGGACATGGACAGCTAATGATCCAAATCCAATTTCACATCACATTTGTGTATTCTAAATGCTGGACCAGGATTGGCTTCCAAAATATCTATGATGTCATACTTGTAGCCCCGCCTCTTCAAACCAGATTTTCAATGAGAAAAAACACTGAACAATAAATGTGGTCAGACTCTGCACATTTATCACCCTCCACAGTGAGACTCAATTAACTGTAGGAACAAGATGGAAAATATGTTTTGTGTGCAGGGGGAAATAAAAAAAAATTTAAATTAAAAGATGTTCCTACTCCAGCTCAGGAATATAATATCTGGTTTTTTTTGCATCATTCAGCAGAGCCTCAGAGTCCTTGAAACTCATTTGACATTTACAGCAACACAAATCCATCATCATCTGGAAAAGTGGTTGCATTGATGGCTCAGGGGAGTGTGAAGTGAACAACAGAGACTTGTTTGGCAGCTAGATAGAAACATGCATCACTCTGAGAGGAGCATCCAATTTAAATGTGAGCGATAAAGCAGGTGGAAGCAGATTAATGATAGAGGGGCAACGCATACAGTCTCTGTGTACAGGTTTATTATTCAATATACATCACTGTGTGTCCTATAGAACATGTATGAACACTACAGAACATGTATGAACACTGAGTCACAACACCCAGCCATATGTATATTATATATTACTCATGACTGTGACTCATGCATTACTTAAATACCCTACAGAGTATCAGTTAACCTTCCCTCTGTATTCTTTCAGCACATGCAGCCACAATCAGAATAAAAGCAACATGTTTTCCTCAAGGATGTTCAGCTCTAACAGAACTTTTTCTTTTCATAAAGAATCCAGTCTTTCTTAAGTTATTTTTTGGGCATTTTATGCCTTTATTTGATAGGACAGCTGAAGAGGTGACAGGAAATGTGGGAGAGAGATTGGGCGGGAAGACATGCGGCAAATGGCCACGGGTCGGACTTGAACCCACGCCGACTGCTGGAAGCCTGCAGCCTTGATACATGGGGCGCAGGCTCTAAGCACTGCTCCCCATAAAGAATCCAGTTTTAGTGACACTGAGATGTAAAATCACAGCTGGGACACTGATGAACTAGAATGACCCTCAGTAGAGCCTGAACCTGAACAGTCCTCATCTGTCGAGCTCCTTTTATTTGTCATAAAAGATAGTAAGTCATAAATAGTTTACATGCAAGATAACGTCACAGATTGTTTTTTAAAATTAACTATCTGTTAAATGACAGATACAAAGGGTGTAGTTTATTTTCAAGCAATTAAGGAACGAGAAACACACTTACGAAATAAAAACAATACAACTACAAGACTACAAGACTTGATGAAGTTTTGTGGAAATTAGTTAATCAATTTTTAGCATAATCCTGCTAACAAACAAACAAACAAACAAACAGAGAGCATACCTCTGCTAATAGTCCTGCTCATTCCTGTTACTGTTTAGCAGGCCTGACTCACACCTCCACAAACTTTCATGGACATTAATTCAGGGTTTTTTGTGTAATTAATAAATATATTGAAAAATACCACATCCCATAATGTAAAGGAAATTCCTGGCTCTAGACCAAAATGTATTGGTTTCTTTCCTGGCCAATGCTCCATCCTTCCACCAGGTTTAGTGGAAACCCGTCATGTAGTTTTTGAGTCATCCTGCTAACAATTACAGTTACAAAGCAATAAGGAACTGTTTCAGGTTAAGAAACCTAAAAAATATACAGGGATAGCCTTTTTGGTTTGTTAGCATACTCCTGCTAACAGAGCTAGATAGACATGGTTTCAGCCAAGTACAGAAACAGCTGCTCTCCACATTTTTGGTTATTAATCATCCTTGATTAGAGTCAACAGCCAATCAGGCAGGCCTGAGACACTGCATGATAGCATGCTCGACTGTTGTTTAGCATCTTAGCATGCTAATAACATTTTCTAAATAGCATTAAACAAAGTTCAGCTGAGGCTCATGGGATTATTAAGTATTTTGTTATGAACCAAAGTGTATTTACATGCATCCTATAAAATCAAATGTATTTCCCTCATAGAACACCTGAAAAACTGATGTTTGAAACCTGCATTATTTTACAAACAGGTAGTTTTCTTCTGCTGCTAATCTTGACACCTTCGCCACCTGTTGATAAGAGACAAATAAAATGGGAGCCCCCCCCCCCTCTCAGTCATGTGAACCTAGAAATCTTTATTGCCTTCTGTTGATGTTTCTGATCATCCACTGTTTAAGCTAACAGCAAAACAATAGTTTGACCCACATCTACTCAACTGACCTTCGTTATTCTCGTCAATCATTCACGACTCCGTGTTCCTGGAGTCACATGTTTGACCAAGAGAAGAAAACATCCTTGGTACATTCAGTGAGAGGAAACTTAATCAGCACACGTATTGGAGAAACAGTAACAGGAACTATGATTGGTCAATGTTTCACACTACCTGTGGTTGTTTTCTAGAATATTGTGTAAGATTTTCTACTAAATAAAATGGATCTTTCCATGAAATGTGACTCATCAAAAGTTTTTGGAAAAGCATAGTTTGATGTCATAGAAAGATCAAATACCTGTCAGGTGATGTTAGCATGCTAAAATTTTCAAAATACTTTATTAATCCCGGGGGAAATTCCTTCTCTGCATTTGACCCATCCCTGAGGAGCAGTGGGCTGCCATTACATTACAAATTGGGGTTCAGTATCTTGCTCAAGGATATTTGGACTTGCAGGGGCTGGGGATCGAATCACCGACCTTTCATTCCATGAGCGACCGCTCTACCTCCTGAGCCACAGGCAAGCTTCATAATGATATTTAAAATGCTGTTAGGATAATTGTTAGCAGGTATGTTCAAGCTAAGCTGTCTCATTTGACGGCCTGTTGCTGTAACAGGAAATAGTCAGAGAATGAGGAAGGAAGATGGCAAACCTTTCTAAACATAACTTCATCGTGAGCATTTCTGGCTGAGTGGTGACTCCTATGATTAAAACAATGCAAAGGAAAGAAAAAATCAATTCCTGGATCCAGCCCCGGATCCTTCCTGGCAGATGCACCAAGTTTCATGGAAATTGTTGGTTTGTTTGCAGAATTACGTAAAAACTACAGGAACAAATGGACACCAAACGTCTCATTTTTGGTGCCATGAAAGGCAGCTAGCTTAGCTTCAGTCATTGTGCCCTAAATAATAATTATCCACATTTACCTCCATCAAGGACGTTATTTTTTCACACCTGTCCATTTGTTGGTTGGTTTGTCACCGGGGTTATGGAAAAACTACTGAATGGATTTCCATGAAAATTGGTAGGAAGATGGGTTTGGGGCCAGAATAGACACTATGAAATTTTGGTTCAGATCCAGATAAAGTTGTGAATCCAGGATTTTTTATTTTGGGTGTGTGCAATTTGGTTTGGAGCCAAATAAAAATCCAGATCCTGTCCTTTAAATTCTGGCTACAGGGCTAGGATTTAGATTTTGGATAAGACTTGATTGAATTAAAGGGGACTGTTGGTCCTTGGCGGAGGTTTGAGTGTCACTCTAGTTTAAGATGTCTTTCTTGATGTGATAGGGTGATAAATTTGCTGTGGGCAGGACTGTGACATTGCTGAAATAATTTCATATCTTCAGTCTGAACACATGCAGGCTGCAGGCGCTCTCGAGTGTTTTGGTAATGACCATTAAAACCTCGTGAAATAAGATTCATGTTGCTTTTGTGGCAGGAAGACCTCGTTTCTCCAAAATAAATTCAGTGTGAGGAGCGACGTTATTCTCAGCCCACAGAGGAGCCTGAAACCTTTAAATGTCAACTGCTGAAACATGACAGTAATAAAAAGTCACATTTTATGGTTTTGTTTTCAGGTACTTCATGACATTATGAATCATTTATTGCATTTTAATTCTGATTGGGCTTCCCCTGCTTTACAAGTTGATGAGCTTTTATACAAGCGTTTTTTTCTAGAAGCTGTGTGTTTTCATGCAGATGGAGTCACGTGGTCTGGCGGTCAAAGTAACCTGTGAAAACACAAACTCTGCCAGCGTGATGTCTCAGCACAAACGGCTTCCTGTCAGACCAGTTGTGGAACTTTGCCCGACTAAACAAGGTCTTTACATTATATGTGTTTGAACTGATATGTCAGTAGAGATTGGGGGGGGGAGACTCCACCTCCAAGTCTGTGCTTGTTAAAGGGTTGTTTGTTCAGGGACAACGTGTTCTGTAGGTCGTAGGAGGGAGATAATGCAAGTTGTTTGATCATTTTGTGTACTTAGGAGGTTGGATACAAAAATGTTGGCATGTTTCCTGATGTACTACCATAGTTTTACATTCCAGAGATCTTTATCTCAATGAGATTACCAGGGGTGTCACTAGAACCATTTCAGGGGGGCACATGCCCCAGTATTGATCTGCTGTACTCCATCCTATATTAGGCGGTGGATTCATTTAGATTGATAATGACGGGAAAAGAAGGATTTTTTTTTTCTCATCCACAGCTTCACCCAAAAATTCAAGCTCTGAGCTGCACGTCTTGCAGTCTGGGTCCAAACACCACAGTGCATGTTGCAGCTGGAGCACTGCTGCAAAACTCAGCCATCCACGTCAGCGCAAAACAAGAATCAGTTTCAAGTAACGTTAAACCTGTGAGGTCTCATTTATATAACACAAATACAACAATAACAAGCAGACATTGGTCATAAAAACAGTGCATATAGAACAATACCCCACACATGGTCACTGTGAAAGCATTTCTGCAGAATTTCTGCACATCTAAAGGAATAAAACGTCACATTCATCAGAAAATTGTGTGTCAAACTTTGTGGCACACAGACAGGATTTAAAGTCAGATTCTAGTTGATTCCAGTTCACCTGCACAAGTAGCATTAAAGTCAAATACTTTACATCTGCATTTATACATTCAAGCATGTGTGTTTTTCTGGACAGCAGTCCTTGTCGAAGTGTTTTTTCTAAGGCTGGGAGGAGTGTATGGGCTTAAAGCGACTGACAGCACTGAGCTCATCAGATTCTGATGAGAACAAATGAAATAACATCCTATCTGCACACAGTACTCCCTTCTCTTATTTTATTTTAGCAAATGAACATTCAAATATCTTATGACTTTGTCCCTACAGTTTTAAATGTCATTATCATCTGATTAAAACAAAAATTCAATGTTAAATATCCTGTATTTGGCCGATAGTAGTTTTGTCAAGACTGAACACAAAACCAAAAAGAGGAACTGGTTTCAAATGAAGAAGCTTAAATGCTGCAGTTTCACGAATCATGCAGCAAGAAAAATAACACCAATTTTCAAAATGTCACATATTTCCCTTTAAATTCCCTCACAAAATCCCCCGAGATCTCAGAAATACAACGAAGTGTGAGGGCAACGCCGAGAAAACAAACTGCAGATTTAGAAAAAAATCTAATTATTACAACAATAAAGTCATAATTTCATGAGAACAATTACAATATTAATATTACATTTGTAATTTTACCAAAAGTAATAATATTCCAAGAATAAAGTCGGATTTTTTTAAAAAAAGTCATAATATTACGAGAAAAAAATATAATTAAGAAAGTTCTATTTAGGACTAGGTGGTTCAAAAAGTTTATATATATATAAAACTTTACACTGATACAACAATAATAATGACTGTTTTGCTAAAATTACACCTTTATTCTTGTAATATTATGATTTTTTTGGTAAAATTACGACTTTATTTTTGGAATATTTTGACTTTATTCTTAAAATCTCTGATTTTTTTCTCTCCTCAATGTGGCCCTAATACTCCATCATGCAGAAAAGCCTCGCTGCAGGAGTCAGATGATGAATTTTTCTTCTTTCTCCAACCTGGCAACCCTGAACAACATCTGAAAACCCTGTTCTGCTGACTTCTCTGATAAAAAAAACAAAAGATTTCTAGAAAACTGCGACCAGATAAAATCTGTATGATATATTTCAGTTTATGTCCAGCATCATGTACATGCTTAAATAACCCTGTCACAGGTTGACATTAGTCCAAAGTCACTGTCAGGAGTTGAATGTTTTGGTTCTGAGTCATCATCCATAAACAAACCTTCATCCCTCTGTCCCACCATCTGTCTTCATCCTCCCCGTGCTGCACCTCCTCTTCTCTGGTGAGTAACTGTGACCAGTTTCTAAGACCATCATGGATACAGTTTGTATCCAACTCGTCTTCCTCTCCCTCAAATAAGCCAAGGAGGAGGAAGAGGAGGAGGAAAGTCATCCCTTTGTTTTCATCCCTCCTCTTCAGCCTTGCGGGGGGGGGTCAGATCAGATGAGCTGAAGCAGGAGATCCTGGAACGTGTCCAGGCCCCGGTGGGAGTCCCTCAGGGCTCCGTCAGAGCCCAGCTGGGCAGCCAAGAGGAACAGCTTCCTGTCGTCGGTCATGGAGCCCAGACACAAGGCCTCATGCAGCTCCGACACGCTCACAGCGTTGGGCTTATCCTGTCGGGAGTGTCGAACCAGTGAAAATCAGTTTGACAGAAATGCCTCTTTGTCACAAGGATAGTTACCACAAGCACTGATCTTAGTGTTGTTGTATTTTGCTTATTAGAATCTCAATGTGTTTCATTCTGAGGCACATTCAGCTTCCCTGTACTGTAACTGTCTGTATAGCCTAAGAATATATGGTTAATAAACTTCATCCACCTCCTTCACTCTCAACTTTAGCCTCACAGTTTCATGTTTGTTGTATGCAGCTACATTAGCGTAGTTTAATTTCAAATGTCAACACAAGCTGAAAAGAGATAAAATCACCATTAACATACATAATTGTTCACAATATGCCATTACATGAATAACTTCCTGTCATATTTAAATGTTGGTTGGCTCAGTTTTAACCAAAAGTCAGTGAATCTAACGCCATCCTCCCACTCTAACCATTCAACCCAGGCTACAGGCTGCAGATATCCGCCTTTGCACCACATCATTTCCACCATGCAGGTTCACCTGGAAACGTCCTTTGTGCTGTTTAAACAGCGAGTGTGGAGGCAGAGAGGAGCCGGTATCACTGTCAAACAGAGCCTCTCCTACTGAAGACAGTCTTTCTTTTATTTCTCCTGCGTCCTGACAAACGTTTAGGCTGTGGGTTTTTGTTGTTTTCTTAAAGGCTTCAAAGTTTAGAGGAACTTTAGTGATATTAAAGACAATAATCGGTAATAACATAGCTTAATATAAAATCAGCCTGCATTAGAATCCATTACCACACGACTCCATAAGTGACTGATGCAGACTTTAAGTTCACTGTGATGGATTATTTAACCAATGTCTGCAAGTTGCTTTTAGCACAGCACAGAAATTAATGAAGCCAACTAATAAATGAGCTAAAACACGCCATAAAACCCCCGGTATGGTCCTTTAAGAAGAGAGACACGGGACGTTTGGTTTACCTGCTTGTTTCCCAGGACGACCACAGGCAGCTGGGGCTCCACCCTCAGCAGGCGGTGCAGCTCAGCCTTAGCCAATGGTAAGCGGCTCCTGTCGGAGGAGTCCACCACATACACCAGTACGTGAGTCCTTCTCAGGTAGTCCGACCAGTACCGCCGCAGGTCCTCCCCTCCACCGACTGCAGCGAGGAAACACAATCATTCATACTTTAAGTTCTCTATGCAGAGAAATAAGCCTCCATACGAGTGTATGGGACTGTTTGTAAATGATGCATTCAAATACCACCCGAGTATTCCTCATATACCGTTCAGATCTGGATTAAAGGGCAGATCCAGGATCTTGTTTTTCTACTTTCTTTAACATTAACAAATACGGTATTCTTTGAGACTTCCCCTAATTACACAAAAGCTACAAAACTGATTACCACTAAATTTTGTGGAGGGGTGGGCCAGATACGCTAAACAGACATGTGTAGGACTGTTTGGCCTTGACAGAGGTATGCACTCTTAGGGTTTAATAATTACACAAAATAGCATATAAGTGAACTAACAGAAACTCCAGTGCAGTGAAAGATAATGAGAGATAATTGCTATTTTATAGACCTATAAAAAGACACTGACTCATGGCCTTACTCGAGGGTGTGGCAGATGTTTTCTGTCATTATCCTAATAAAAGAGGAAGAACTTCAGATGATCTAATTAACAGGCAGATAGAATTAGATCTGATGACGTTCCCCCTTTAAACAAATTGGCCACAGATTACCCTCAGATATGCATCAGACTGATTCACTGAAGTTGTTTTCACTGAGGGATGAAATAGTTTGAGACGGAACCATTATTTATTTCCAAGTAACCCTGCTGGAGAAACTGGTTTGATTCATTTTCCCCGTCTTGTTGCCTCCAGACAGGACATCTCATTTGGGCTCCGAGCAGAAATAAGAACATTCATCTTTTTAAGGGTTTTTGTTTTGTGTGTTTTTTTCTGTTTTCCTTCCATTCTTAGAACTTTTTCCTTCTTTCCTCTTGTTTGTCTCTTGGACTCAGAGTCATTGTCCTTGTTGTTTGGGGACTTGTTTTAGTATTCAAGGTGTGTTTGTTCCACCTTCTAATAATTGCAATCATATAATAATTTTAGGGTTTTGCATGATTCCTGTGCAGCTTGAACCTACGCAGCCAGAAGACATAATCAATGATGGGGACAGTTTCATCAGAACTGAAGGCTTTAACTTCCCACAATCCTGCTGTGCAGAGGAAATGACCTGCGGCTTTTAATAACCTACGGCGCTCAGTAGCCAAACAAATGGCAGCTCACACACTGCTAGAATTCATTAGTGCTGGACTTAATGGAGAATGTTGCTAGGAAACTGGGCAGTGATGTCCCTCCAGCTGATGTGATGTGGCAGCATACCTGTTTACCTGATGTGGTGCAGATGGTGGACCTGACTCCCAGCTCTGCAGACAGCTTGTGTTTTATAGTCAGAGGCAGCTCAGTGGATTGATGACACACACCCACATGTACACATTCACATGTACACACATTCACATGTACACACATTCACATGTACACACATTCACATGTACACACATTCACATGTACACACACCCACATGTAGGCCTGAGGGCAAAAGCTGACTGTGATATTTTTTATTGGAGATCATGGCTGCACTCTCAGCAGCTATAAAAGCCTTGGTACCACACTCTGGGCTCTTTTTAACGCCACGTTTTGCAGTCAACGAAATTGAACTTTGACCTCTGAATAAGCCGAATCCTAAGACAAATACGCTAAGTTCCTTATCTTGTAGCCTCGACACCCAGGGCTGTACGATATGATGATACCTGTCGTTTGACAATAGAGAAGCATTTCACATACTAAGCTCTGTTTATTTTGTATTTCACTTGTAATGATGTCAACCTTTTAATGACATCCAAGACAAATGTGTTGATTGTGATGTGATGTCTCCTGTTTAATGTAGACACACTAATGCAGTTGTTGCTCCGCCAATAAGGGGTGGAGGATGTTATGTAACCACTCCTGTTATTTGTTTGATTTGGATGAAACTTTGTATAGCAGTGGATCTTGGACCAAGGAAGCTGTGGCAGTGCGGTTTTGGTTAGAGCTCGGTGTCAGGGAGAGTGAGTTCATTATAATAACTGTTTTGTGTCGCACTGATTGCTCTCTCTATAGTCGCTTGCTGGACCTGGAGACGATCCTGGCTGTGAGAGTCTGATTGAGACTGGAGGCGTGAGGGACGCACCCGGCAAGAAGCTGGAAAGCTTGGTTCTATTTGAGTTAGAGTTTATTTGTATGTTAAACAAAGACTGTTACCAACCGTCATCGCTGTGCATCACTGAGGAGAACCAACAGAGGAGAGGCTTATTGCTACGTTGATTAAATACTGAGGTGGATCCGGGTACGGATGTGGATTCTGGGCGACTTTTTCACCCTCTTCAAAATTGCTGGATAGGACTTTTTTTCTCTCAAACCTACACCAAGGCCCAACGATCCTCGACATGTCAAAAATTTATTTTTCGCTCATCAGATCCAGAAGATTATCCGGATTATATCGGGATAATAATGTCTTATTTTACCTTGAAATATGACCTGAAGTCTCTCTGTTTTAATTATCTGTAAATAAGAGCAGTTTGTCAGATTCCCTACATTTATAGGAACATAGCAGTATGACATTATGCAGAGGAAAATGACTAAATGTGGTCCAGTGATGAACTCTTTAAACAGAAAAGAGACAAACTAAAGCCTATTCCTTCACAGTCCCTTTTAATTTAATTAAACCCAAATCCAAATTCTAATTATTGACCTAATCTAACAAGTTTCATGAAAATTTGTCACGTAGTTTTTGTGTAATCCTGCCAACAGACAAACAAATAAACAAACCAACAGACGCAGGCGGAGGTATAGATTTACAGTATATGTGATCTGTTGTGAAAGCTTACTGGTAACACCAACACACACTTCATTTAACTTTAAGAAGTCCTTCCTTCTCACTTCCCTTCAGCAGAAACTCAAATATCAGCTGCTCAGAGCCTAAAACTACGTCTCTGTTATTCAGGCTTTCAGCTTGATTTCCTCGGTCGGCGTCATGAAGAGAACTCGTCAGTCCCTGTAGGATGTACAGCTCCTGATGTTCACTGAGCTGTCAACATGCCTCTGCATCAGTGTCACCGAGACAAAGGCTCCAACGTTTACTGCAACTGTAAATTTCCCCACTGTGGGACTAATAAAGGGATATCTTATCTTATCTTATCTTAACAGGCCGCTGAGCCATTCTGACTGGGTAGGCGGAGACACTCAGACTGTCATTTGCCTCAGTCTGCACTGCAATATTTCACACTTATCATAAAAGAGAATCAGGTTTTCCAGACTTTTCAGCAATCTCTGTGGAGTTTTTTTTTGTTTTAATGCCGATTAAATGAAACTAAATGGAGTGAACAGAAGGATAAAAGCTCCAATTCTCCACTTCATGCCATTTGAACAAGCAGAAATGCCTTCTAGACTTTACTCGAGGAATAAAATGAGTCTTACTCTCCAGGAAGTCGAGCTGACAAGCGGGGACGTTGAGGCTCATGAAGTTAAAGCCACGGGTGGGCCGGCAGCGGCCTCTCTTAGCCGCCGATTCCCCGGGGGTCAAACCCTGCAACATGCTGCTCTTTCCTGCTCCATCTAGACCGAGGACCAGGACCTGACGCTTCCCACGCTCCTCTTCCTCCTGCAGGCACAGAACAAAGATAATCACAGTCTGGAAATATTCAGAGAGTAAACACACTTCATTTATTCGTCTCTGAACGAGGTTAGTGGCTCAGCTTTAAGATGAATGAGGGCATAGAAATATGCCTTAGGTTCATCATAATATAATAGTGTAAATATTTGACACGCATTATGCTTATCAAACCCCAGCTGAGTCTGAACAACACGCATGTCTGATATCCACAGATAGCTTTGGGACATGAGCCACATCCACGTCTCCATTATGAGGGTCTGCAGGTCCTCCAATATGGTTAAACCTAAAACAACCTACACAAGTCATCCTCAGGTCCTCTTCATGGTCAAAATGATCAGAATGTTCAGCCTTGATTGTGTAAAACCAAACGATGGTACTATTCACAGAGTGCCAGTAGATGATGCATTTTGGGGGCCTCTGATTGGCTGACAAGCCAGGAACACAGCTACTGATTTGAAGCGACACAGCAAATGATGCCGTGGTTCAAGGCTGGATTACAAGTCGCACTATGGCCCTCGTTAGCACGGCATGATAATTAGCTTCTAGGCTACAAAAAGCATCTCTCATATGCAGTGTTCTGATATTTAATGTTAGTAACATTATGTCACATACAACATCACTGACCCCAGACTTAACTCCTGTAGTGTCCAGTACACGAGCCAAGCTGCTGCCAACATTAGCATTAGCTAAGCTAAAGACTCTGGGTTAGCAGCTGGAATCAAACCTCCACGCTCTGTTTGCGTCTTAGACGCCATAATCCCGCTGAGATCCTGCACATGTCAGTCGTCTCATTTTAAAAGTCACAAAAAGTTCATCTTTATTCATGTTGTGTGCAGCTGCAGTTCTGTGGAGGTTAATTAGCAAGTCGTATCAGTCCTTTAAGAGCTGCGATGCATCAGTTAAGCTTTTAATTTAAAGTATCACTCTTAACGCCACTTTGTAGAGAGATGATGGAGGCTTAAAGAGGAGTTCCGATCGTTTTCAAGCCCTTTACTTAGACGCCTTAACTGAGCCGTGTTTGTGCCAGAAAGAGGTGAGCTGGAGTTAAATCTGACAGATCAGTTGCCTTGACTGATCTGCTGCCTCCTGCATTTCTAGTGGAAGACAAACTACGAACCCTGACAGCATCAAACCTCTTTGTAGCTGCTGAGGCTGCAGAGATTGAACTGCTTTTCATCTTTTTGCCACATAATCAGCACAGACTTTGTGCAAACTGATCAATTCTTACATATTGATTGGACATCCAAGATTATACAGGAGACTTTGTCTCAAGCGTCTGACGAGCAAAACACTCCAGATTATTTTCTATCAATAAACTTTGGACGTTTCTTTGGTTCATAAATAAATCTGAAGTATATCCAAAATTTGTCTTGTTCTTTTAAATTTTACACTCAGTTTCTTCAGTTCAGAAAAGCACTGAATAACAAATGTAGAGCAGAAGTGATGGAAACCATGATCCTCTCATTCTGTCACATATCATCAGTCCAAGAGTTATTGTCTGATAAATATTATAGTAAACATTGAATAATAAATAGCTTTGTATTTGCAGTGTCTTTTTTTAGAGCGCAGACACCAAAGCCTCAACAGACATCCAGTTATTGCCTGAGAGCCAATTTACAATATAAAATTAAAAACACCATTTTGTTCTCTGAGTTGCATCAAAAAAAATTCAATACGGGATCTTCTGGAGACAATGATTATGCTGCATGAGCTATATGTAGATATTTAATGCATCTTCTTCAGTTGTTAAAGAGAATCCTGCAACACTGTTTGCTGTGAAAATCCAGAAACGAATTGTGGACTAAGAAATGACTTGATAATGACTGAACTTTCATTTCTGCTCCTTTAAGGATTATGAATTTAAGCTCTGCTGAAGTCTCAACTTGTGTCCCTGCTGAAATAATAAATCTGAATGCATCCTGACAGCTTCTCTCTGGCCTGTGGCTGCTCGTACGGTTTATGCAGCAGCTGGATCTTCTTCTGCTGTGTAAAAGAGCAGCCCTCCCACCTGCTGAAACTCCCCCTGCTCTCAGAAGCCGGAGACGTGATGACAGAACGCCTCGGCAGACTTTGGCTGGTGGGATGAAAACATTTACATCTCCTCTGCAGCCTGCTGCTGGCAGACACTGACAACATTATCCTCTAAAGACGGGATGAGCAGGCTGAGCACATTACAGGCTGCTCCTGATTAAATCTAAGAAACCAGATTAGAGACATGCAAATAGGTTTTATGAAGAGATTCAGGCTGCAGCAGTCCTCCACAGAAGGATCATTAATTAAGACCCTCTGCTGAAACACACTGCCGTAAAAACATGATGTGAGACTGAATTTCAGACTCACATCATGGACCCTTTTTTTCTGAAATATCCCTGATGGGAACACAGTTTTTGTTTTTTAATATTTCCGCCGGCATTGGTTCGTTTGTTTATCTGTTAGCAGGATTTCTCAAACACAAGACAGATCTTTATGAATCCTGGTGTGACAGTCGGGCATCTGACAGGGAAGAACTCCATTAATTTTGGAGTGGATCCGGATAAAAGGGCCCTTTCCTTAAGATAGAGAAAAGGGTCTTTTTTCACCATTTCCATCTATTACACATAAACTACTACTGCGTTGCCATGAAGCTGAAAGAAGGGGGGATGTGACTAAAATTGAACCACTAGATTTTTACTGTACATCTAGTTAAAGAGGTGGATCCATGTTTGTTCGTTTTTTAACAAAACCATGATGGCAGCCATTCTGATGGTGCATGTCTTATTGAGGGTATAATTTATTTACACAGGACTGACAGGCCTTATGCTCTATCCAGAGTCCTGCTAGTTTGTTTGTTTGTTTGTTTTTCTGGAAGATATCCTGAAAAGTCACCAACGGATTTTGATGAAATTTTGCATGGGGGTGAATCTTAGGGTTGGGATAATTTGATTAAATATTCAGGTGGATCTGGGTACGGATGAGGATTCTGGATCACTTTTTTCACTTTCTTCAAAATTGCAAAATAGGACCTTTTTTTTTAAACATTTTGCCAATATAATTTCTAATTATATCGTGTTCCTTATTTATTCCACATTTATTACTATGTTAGTGATCTATCTATCTATCTATCTATCTTCACCAAAAACATTCACAATGCATCATCATCATCATCTCATTTATGCTAATCAGAATTCCACAGTGACTTCATTCATTCATTCAGTCTCTATGTCAGTAATCAATAGAGTAAAAGTTCAATAATTAATTGATGTAAAATAATTCCGTCTCACCTCCCGGATGGTGCAGTACTCTGCGTGCGGTGACCATATTCGCCTCTTGTAGAACAAGTTCAGGGCGATGAAGAGAGCGGAGCCCAGAGCGGCCACGGCGGCGGTCAGGGCGATGGAGATGTGCCGGAGGAGAACCATATGTGGAGGCGGGGAACCTGGCGATGAACACAGGCAGCGTTGAGACCGACTTACCGCCTCTTCCTTGTTGTTTTCCGGCCGCTGGTCGCTCTTCATGTGACCGAGCTGCCTCAGCTTGTTTTTATTTCAAGAAGCGCGAGAGGGGGAAAATGAGGCGTTCAGGTGCTGCTTGTAAACTCCGCCTCTCCTCTGGAATGCAGCTCCCTGCACATTCAGATAGAGGTATTCCTGTACCAACATGAGACTGTTGAAATACCCCAGTACACGTTAAAATCATGCAACTGACGTAAAGGTATTTACCGCCAAATTTAAACTATGAGTAAAAGTACTCATACTCTTGATATGCAGTAAAAGTATTACAAATATATCTGATCTTTTTGGAATACTATTCCTGCTAATATAATCTTATACTGGTGTAGATGTTTAAGGTGGAGCTAATTTTAAGGGGCGTGTCCAGAGGTATTTGGGGTGTGACCACATATATCTTGTTTAATTACCATAAGACCTATTACGGCTTCTTACAGTTTCTTACATTTCTGTGTTTGCATTTCTTTAATTATATGTTGCTGGTTTTTTTTTAATTCCTTCATTTAGCAGTACCTTTTATCCAAAGCAACTCAAAATTAGTGCATTTAAGAGCTTTAAAATATTAAAAACAGCAGAAGAAAAAATTATATAAAGCATCCATACTATATTATTTAATTCCTCAATAAGAAATTGTGCCTCAAATTTAGGCAACATACAAAAGAAAACTATGCACATTTAAAAATACTCTTCAAAAGTTGGTTCGAACTAAGGTCCCACCTCTAACTGGGAAGATGGCCAATCATTCTCTGGGACAATGGAATGGCATTTGGGGTGGCCAGTCAGATTTCATGGGTCACCAGGGCCACCCCAGATCCCCTTTTAGAGGCATCATCATATGTTTGCAGTGTGTGCATATATCAACTTCAACCTCAAGGCCCAGTGTGCACACATCCAGGTTAGAAACACTGATGGACAGGCTGGGTGTCAATGAACAATATTTGCATACTGGATTTACAATGAGGGAGGAGAACATATATTAATTCATTACTCATGTTTACTCGTATTACAGTTTATAAAATTTGAAAGATATCTGAAAGCCACCAATAAATCTCCCAGGGTACTTTCACTTTACCAGTAATGCCTTAAAAATCATTATTTACAACTTTATAAATAATTCGAGTATTATAATATTTCCGATAGACTTGAAGGCATCAGAAGCACCCCGCCCGCCGCAGGTGTACCGGTCAGCGAAAAGAAATATAAAAAAAAATACAACAGCTGAAATTTATGTGAATACCTGTATTTATCTTTGTGAAACACATGAGCAGGATGTTTGTCAGGCATAATCAATATCAGATTGATAATCAATCAATCATATTTTATTCTGAACAACGAACTTTTTTATTCTCCAGAAGACAGACTGAAATAAACTGTGGTGGAAGAATTATTCAGATCACTCATAACTTATAGGTGGTCACTGCTTTATTCAATGAACTGTACGTTGGAGGGCAAATACTTTTTACTCCATATATACTCTACATTATATACATTATATGCTACATATTTCATAGCCTTAATAACTGATTCAGATTAATCAAAATACGAATCAACAAATAGATTATTATATTTTTATAGATTAAGTTATATAGCAGCATATAAAGTAATTTAAGTTAGCTCCACGTTTACCAGTAATAATAATGTTATAAGTATGAAAAGTGTTGTTAGCTATCAGATACGAACCAGAGCATACAAGAGTTTAATCAGGTGTAATTTAATAGAGAATTGACAAAGTACTTTCTCCAGATCAAAACAATTTCCACTTTAACATTTTAATGTTTTCTTTCAACATTTTTCAAGTCCATAATCTCTAACAAAAGTAGAGTCTCTGTATAGCCATATTTACAGTAAATCATTTCCTTTTTGTTTAAGCATTTTGGTAATTTTTGAAATGAAAAACAGCAAATTATAAGACCAAAAAATACAGCCTGACCTGAAGTCGGCTTTCATTGAAAAGAATCAATTCAGCAGTTCAGCATGTTGACCTCTAGAGGGCGCTGTGTGCTTCGAACGTTGTTATTACAGCGTGATGAAGGAAAATGAGCTTACTATAAAACATAATATTGAAAGAAAATAAATACACAAAAAAGAATCACCAAATGGGTAAAGCTGTATAAAGCAACAGCCATAAAATAAATGCAAGAAATTCGTAGAGTAAAATACAGGAATTAAATGAAAAGGACAAAACTCTGATCAGCTTATACAGACATACACAATACAGACATCTACTACTGCTCAGTGTCATCAATAGAAAATGTCAGCTAAAGCTAATTACCTCCACCAAGGTAGGATGTTTTCACCTTTGTCCATTGGTTGGTTTCTGGGTTTGTTTAATTGTTTGTTTGTCAGCAGGATAACTAAAAACAAATTAGACACAATATTTGACAACATTTTGTGAATGGGACAAATCCGTTAAATTTTGGTGTACATCCAGATCAGGAAGCAGATCCAGGAATTTTATTTAATTTTCTTCAACATTGCAAAAATTTTCAGCATTTCCGTAAATGTCTTGAAAAGTAATTAATAACCTGGGTGAATGAGAATCTGCACAAACGTGAAAAGTAATATTCCAGTCATGATGAACAAAACCTTGCTTAGGGAGCCTTTTACAGACTATAATCATGTGCAATCTGATGCAGATCCAGATCATAATCAGAATATGGCTGACTGAAATAAATTCCCAGACATTGTTATTGGAAACAATGCATCATAACTAATAGGTCTAGCGAAGTGCAGCCACCATTGTATAGTGAAGATGATACTGATTCAGAACGGTTCAAACAAATAGACGCATAGAGTATTTTCAATGTTATGGAACTCAGTCCAGAAGAATAACAAACAGAAAAAAATGTAGAATTGTTTCATTTTGGCATACATTTTGGGTGTGAATCTGGTTACACAGTTCATCACAGGGCCAACAGAGAGAAAAACAACCATTCACACCCACATTCACACCTATAGGCAATTTATCATTTATATTGCATGACTTTTGGACTGTGAGAGGAAGCTGGAGCACCGAGAGAGAACTGATGCATGCAAACCCCACACAGGAAGGCCCCAGGTTTTGATTTAAATGTAGAGCCTACTTACTGTGAGGCAACAACAGCTAGCCACTACACCACCATGTCACAATACTGATTCTGAAGGGTTAAAACAAATACAAACAAAATAGTTCCATAAATTAATGTGTATATTTGTGTATCAATTATTATCACTAAATAGTAGCCCAAAGACTGACATTTAGGATGAATATTTGATTATAAATTTTCAGTTTTGTTTGAATACTAGTAGTGAAATTTATATCATATGATTATTTCCTACCACATCTTTTTACACAGTGCTTTATATAAATAAGCACATGTATGTATTGTGTTCTGAATAAAATATTTCATTTTTAGTTGATAGTTTTGTTTTAATTCCAAAAAACTAATGAATTCTTTTCTTCATTACAATAATCAGTTATGACGTCTTCACACATAAACTGGCAGAAACTGTGTTTATTGAGAGACAATTGTCATTTAGAGCTCATGTAATTTGAAACCTTATGATGCTCTTAATTTGATTTTTTTTAAAATCGGAAGTCTCCTTTTGATGGCTGTCAACAGAGATTTTATTTTGAAACCGCAACCGGAAGACATACTAAGTGTACTTGACTTGATGGCCGTCGACCGGCTGAAGTCATCGGGACTGAGGAAAGACTTGACCGCCGCTGCTGCCGCTTCCATCCCGTCCGGTTTTAAAATATTATTTAACAAGTAACTCAAAAGTTTCTCGCGAATTTACCGAATTTTAACGACTGTAGAGTCAGTCGCTTCTCTCAGCGGTGGTCAGACACTTCGTTACCCCGCGGCTAGCATCGGTTACTGTTGCTAAACATGGTGGCCTGTAGGCAAGAAGAAGAAGAAACGAGCCCAGTTTGGGAATTTTAGAGGATATAAAAAACCTATTGGACGGTTGTTCCTGTGAAACACAGCTGCTCTGGACGCTTTACTGCCCCCATTTTTAATTTTATTTGGCGGTTTATGGACTCCGTCGCGAGGCTTCCTTCTGTTTGCGCTGAAACACCACCAGCAACAGAGCAGCACAGTCCGTGTTTGGTGAACCGTGGATAATTTACTTCAGAAGTTTTTACCAGGCCGCTCAAAGTTTTCCAGAAGATTATAAAAAGTTGTGACACATGTGGAAAACAAGTCAAATAGCAACACGGGGTTGTTCTGTGAGCGTATTGTTGAGTCTTACATAGAAATGAATTGGTGTCCAAGTGCCGCTAATTGGAACTATTTTATCCTTTGACATAGCTTCTTTCAACACCTTTGAGGTTCGGTTCATTGTTAATCTGTGGATTATTAGGGATTATTATTATGGCCTAATCCAAACCGCTTCAGACCGGGAATTTTTGGATTAAGCACTGCTGATGAAGGTGATGATGATGACAGAGAAAAGCGATGGCGGCTTCCCTTCGTTATGATTTTGAGTAGAGAGGAGTTAATTACATGGAGACTCGCCTGACATGCCAAGGAAGGAGTTGCCACTACCTGAGGGTTGGGAGGAATCCAGAGACTTTGACGGCAAAGTCTACTACATTGACCACATTAACCAGTGCACCAGCTGGATCGACCCCAGAGACAGGTAGGAGTTTGTTTGAAGTTGGAGTCATCTGAAGATGACATATTCCCCGACACCCCCCCCCCCAGAATTGTTCAGCAAATTCATCAATATATGACATATCCTCCATTCCTTTGGTGAGCCTATATAGTGGATATTGTTTTGGATATATGCTAGGAATAAGATGACCTTAAAATAATCTTTTCATTGAAAAAGTACAAAAAAATTAAGATTAATAGAAAAATCAAAATATTAAAGGGCACAACTACTTATGGTTAAGTTAAGTGTAAAGATTGGTGAAGCTAGAATGTGTAGTTTGTGAGATATGCTCTGGACAAAGTGACCACCCTACAGAGTCTCAAAAATATTTACATGAAAACCATTCAAACTACAATCAGTAGAAAGGTGATTATTTAATGGGTATACTGGCAGCTATATCCCTTATATTGCTTTGACCGCTTGCAGATGATCAAAAATATAATTTACCCTTTTTTTGTCTGTTATATATTGCTTTTAAACTTAGTACATCATGTCTCCAAAATAAATTGTCCTTATCCTGTTGAAAGAAAAGACACATGATGATAGGAGACTGATAACTATGTTGTAAGTACAGAGATGTTACATTATGGTTATGGCCACATTTGGATGGAAGAACCTTACTTTGGTGAGAATTCAGCTGTCAATTTATTAACTGTTTTTGTCTTATTGATTTTATTGTTATTTTAGGAGCTGCACTTAACGAACCTGAATGAAAATACATCCAAATGCAATATATGCAAAAAGTTTGTTGCGTGCAAAGGGGGTAACATCATGAAACGCCATGAAACACTTGTAAATATAGCATTTGATAAATCTGAAGGGGGTGAAGCGATTGACTGCTTCAGCTAAACGCCTGCTGCACCTAGCCTTAGGTCCTCAGTGCAGCCTCTGATATGGATGGGATTTGCCAAACTAAAAACATGTCAATCTTGACCTCGTCAAACTCAAGTCAACGTTAGGATACCTAACGTTAACCGCTAGGTATCCTCCTCAGAGCCTTAAGTAGAGAGAGCTTGGCTTAGCTATCCACATGAAAGTATAGCGCTAGGATTTTCACTACTGACAGGCTCATAAATGTTAAAAGTGTAAAAGAGGTGTGTGATGACATGGTAGGATCCGGATCCACAGAGTTACACCCTTGTCTTTTTACCTCAATAACTGCACAGAGGCTGTTTTCTTTATTTTTCTTATTTGACATTGCACCTCATTGAGTGCCTGCAGTTGTTTAAAGTAAGGGAGGCTATTTTCTGATGTTTACAAAAGAAGCCGTCATGCACAAGCATTATTATATGCTGGCATTATTTTGGAAATATACTCATTGGTGAATTCTGCATTTTGAATAAAGTAGACTTTCTCACATGATGAGGTCTGCAGTTCCTGAACCAAATGCAGCCAAGTTGGCCAAACTCGGTTTATTTATGTCTGTGGGACGTTTAAAGTTTGAATTTTGTGACAACCAGGTTCTTAATTTTGTATTGCTGATGGTTGTTAATATTTTCTACTGTAGGGAAATGACCAGAGTATTTAACCCAAGTTACCATCAATCACCAATCATATCTTTTTATATCATGTATTTGTTTTGGTCCAAATAATGGAGAAAAGTATCAATAAACGTTGGTATCGACTAGCAGTATTGATATCTGTATCAGTATCGATAAAATCCTAGCGATACCCATCCCTGCTCGAGTCCCTGTTTGGACTTGGCTGAAAGTAGGACTAAATGACAAGTTTGTGTCTGTAACACATAGAACCCACTCCAATCTCAGACCACTGGTTCGAGTCAGGAAAAAACCTCTAATACTAATTGCACATTAGTGGAGATGCTGAATCATTCACTGTTTTATATCACAGACCCACCTTCAGCTCATTTATACCAACACTGACACCAGCATCATTAAACCTGATGACCCGTCACTTCCCTGTGTCAAGCTGTTTTCACAAGATGTACAAATAGGACATGCTGTATTAGATTTACTGTATAACCTTTTTTAATGTCCCTAAAATTATATTTTTATTAATTTGATTCGTATAGTTGTTTTCTTACCTCTGCCTGTCCCTGTGCTGCTGTATCATATTAGTAAGCCCCTGAGGACCCTGTGGATGAGTCAGGTCTTGGACTTACTTTCCAAAACTCAGAGATCTTCCAGTTTCTGTCTTTCACCAAATAACTGGCACCAGCAAATATTTGGTATTTATGTAAATTGTTCTGCCCATTGACTGATTAATCCTTGTAACTCTACCCACATCTGAGGTGACCTGCAGCCATTTTCAATGAGGAATCCAAACTGCTTTCGATACTGTGTTATTTTCAGTATAATCTGGATGAATGCGAGACCAGGAGCCAGCAGCTTTTGTGAGAACAGAGTGGCAATGAGAGAAAATCTTGATGAAAAGCCTTGACTTGCCTACAGTCTTGATGACTGTTTTCAGAACTGCACTCTTCTTATTTGAATTAGACAGTCGACCTTGAAGCTGGGAGTCCTCTCTGTACAGAAGGTTTACATCCTTTAGTGTAAAATGGATACACTTTGGATGGATGTATGAAAAACAAGATAGTCGTCCCCTCACAGTGTGCAGTCCTGTTCAAACCATTAGAGAAAGAACATGTTAGAATTCAGAGGAATAACTCAACAGTCCGTACGCTGAAGAAATACACTACATAATACCCTTGAATAGTAAAAATGGTAATGGAGCAGGAATAGGGTTCCTTAATTTGTAAGATTTTTGTTATTTATGCTGTGATGTATGTGTTATTATTAGTTTCCAGAGTAACACATCTTAATAGAGGCAATATATTGGCATGTTCAGTGTTGTCCAATAACCTTAATCAATGAACGAAAAATCGCGCTAATGCCACCTTAGCATAGGTTCAGGTTTTTGTTGTCTGCCTTCCAGCCACTCATTGATTTCCTTTGTAACTGTGTTCTTGGGAAACCCTCAAGGAATTCGTGCCTGACTTGTTCTCTGTGTTCCGCTGTGCTAATAATATGATCGTTGTTTCAGGCTGTAGAATAGCATTCGTCCTACTGAATAAAAATATCGCGGTTACTTAAAAAAATTCTTCCCCCGCCTTGAGAAGGAAAATACTGAATGGGAGTAAACCTTTAAACGCCGTCTGGGTCCTTCAGCTTAAACACAACCTGCTTGAGGATCTTAGGCCAACAAAATCCTTGTCATCCCTTTAATGCTCTGTTAGTATCCTGGTATTATTGGTGAATACTGCATTGTGTAAAAGACAGTATATCAGGTATTTAGACATTTCAGGAGCTTCACAGCATTCCATTATTCTCCTAACTAAAGAAGATGGGGACTTATTTTTAAAATGTAAAACAAACAAACATAAAATGACTCCATACACCCCGTAGAGCATAAGTGAAGTCCCAGAAAGCCTCGAGAACATACATTGATTTGAAATACGTTAACACCTTTTTTAATGTTAAATATTCACTGTAGCCTCTAAGCTCAAAGTGTTTAGCACAACCCCTCTGAGGAACATGCACGAGCTTGAATGTGAGTACATGTGCCGCTAGACGGGATCAGCAAGAACCCGCAATCTCTGTATCCCTCAGTACTCGCACGAAAAACATTCGTGTGAGATCGCAAGATCTCCGTGTAACATGTTCACGTGATCAAGCTCCTGCACCCACCATAGACAGGAAGTGAGCAAACACCGTTAGATCACCGTTATGAGCTTTATGGAGTCGTTTTATGTTTGTGTTTGGTTGTTTTCTACGTGTTAAAAAAAGTCCTCATGTTCCTCATTTGTTCAGTAGAGAGCTGTGAAGCTATTGTGCGATAAGAACCTTCACCTGACTCTTCGTCGGGTTGTAAGTGAGTAGACAATGACTGAATTTTCATTTTTGTTGTAATCTGTTCCCTTTACAGAAATTTAGATTGGGCCTGTGTGTTACCTTTATTTTTTCCCCTCATGTAAATACATCAGTGTAATAGGCTTAGAGTGCCAAGCCTGCAGCGTTACATGACACAGTCCTTGTACAATAACACAGTATGGAGGGGAGGGCAGATTTTCATGTAGAGCTCGTTTTTCATCTTTTCCAGTTTCTTAAGACCCCTCGGACTTTGACACCAAATCCTTTTAATGGCTTATGTCTGGAATTCTGGAGGATTAACGGTTGTTTTTTTCTTTCCTGTTTGACAGGTTGAGAACACACAAATTCTTGTTTTAAAGCATTATTTACTATAGCATGACTTTTTTCCCCCTGTATTTTATACATTTTATAAATGTAATTGATGTAATTCAGTGGGATGTATAATCAACCGGACCAGTAAACTAAGTAAACAGTAAATGGGAAGTGATACATTTATCCTTAAACAACATCCTTCTTCATCCTTAGTCTTGTTGTCATGTGAAGTCCTCTCAGGGCTGTTCAATCTAGGATAGGGGAAAGATGTTACATGGGCCAGGCAGGCTCAGCAGACATGTATAGGATTGGTTGGACTTTGCAGAGGTTTCACTCTACTGAGTGCTATTTTAGTTGTTTTTTTTACATTAATCTGTTGACTAATTTGTCAGTTATTCTATATAGGTGATTTTTTTTTACTAGATTAATATCAAAAGCATGTTTCATTAATATATCTTAATAATCTATAAAAAAAAATTCATTATAGGAGTAAGATTAATTTAAGATAATAACTGGCAAATGTTTTTTGCATCAGTGTGGGAAAGGCTTTAAGGCTTTACTGTAAGCCATTGTCTCTCCCATAAGTGGCCGATAAAGTGAAGGGAAAATATAAAATGATGGAACAACAACATTAATTATTTTATGATGTAACATTATGTTACCATAACAGCAGCAGTGCAGACATGGGAGACAATGGAGAAACACTTAGAGTCAGTTTTCTGTCGTGACAAAGTGATCTGGGATCTTGCTGTCTGGGGTAAGCCATGCTTGTACCAGGCACAGTCTGACCACACTGAGATGCTCTGACACACATTACGCAAATTAATATGTTTCTGTAATTTAATCTAGTTTGTGGTTTTGTATTTTGGATGGAGGCCACTCTGTGTGTAGATTATATATCAGGCCATGTACGTCGCAGACAGAAGAGTGAAGAGTGGACAGAAGAGTGTCGAAAACTTTAGTGTGAATGTGTGAGAGGACAACAACAAGCAAACAAAGTGAAATTAGTGCAAATAGACACAGTTTTCACTGTGGTTGTGGAAATAAAGGTGGTAGGGGAAGTGAAGACTTAAAGGGAATTTCCTCTGCTTGCTTTAAATCTCAGAGGCAACAAGGAAGAAGGAAAACCTTCCTAAACAAAGTTTTAAATAAAAAATACACATTCCTGATACACACGACGTGAAGGAGCGACCAATGCGCAGACTCACCATCCAAAGGCCTGATTCATCTGAAATCCCTTTCACTGCATGCCAAGGTGCACGGGGTCAAAGTGCAGCGTGAGGCCCCGCAAACTGTTAGCTCAGATCTGAACAGAGGCTGGCTCGCACCCCGCTGCTGTGTAGAGGTTTCTAATACATAACCATGTTCTGATTTATTTATGTGTGGCAGCTCACAATAACAGCATTGATACAGACCCGAAACTGGTTTCCCTAAACGGACAGAATATGTAAACTGCAGCAGCCGTGCAGCATGTTTTCACTGTTTTCCTCTGTAGATGGATGTTCATCATCACTGCTTTTTATTCATGTCAGCTCTCATTCACATTCATACACTTTAACTGGTGTCAAAGCAATTATTCAGCTGATGGATAAGTCAATACATTTTCTTAGATTTATTATCTGCATTTTTATTACCTGTGCCACGTTGCAGCCCAGAACATCTTTGGTTGACTTTGAAATGTTCAGTATAAATTAAAAAATCAATTCTGAAAATTTACTGGACAATTAGAATGGCTCTCTACTGAGTGCCAGAGATCTCAAAATTCAACGGCCCACGATCCCTTAAGGCTGAATGATTTTAATTATAAACCTTGCAATTTTGTTTTGTCAAGTTCTGTCTGACTTCCATCTCACAACTTCTGCAGACTGTCGTGTGTTTATCAACTGTACAGTCGATAGTAAATGTCTTTAAATCAAAATGTTGCCTGTGCATTTGGTACAACCGTAAAGTCTTCAGTTTGATGCACGAATGTATGACCTCCAGGCCAAAGACGGAAGTTACGAGTGTTAATAAAGTTTTCAGAAAGTACCGTTTTTTTTGTGAAACTTGACGCAATACGAGTTCACTGGTATGTTGTACTGATGTATACTGGTATTCCTGTTTTATCGTGCGTCCCTAGTATTAATGAAGAGTCGGTCTAGACCTGCTCTTTTTGTAAAGTGCCTTGATATAACTTTTGTTGTGATTTGGCGTTATATAAATAAATTGAATTGAATTATAGTCTATCCACATCTCCTCAAAAACCTGTGGACGGAGTTTAATTAAATTTCAAACGTGCTTTATAGGGGCCTTAAACGTGTGCATTTCATAATTGGTTTCTTTAATGTCTTTATTTTTACATTCCAGGCACATTTGAACTTGGGCGATTTTTTATGTCACTCTGCCATTATTCTCCTCTGACAGAGTTTATGGTCCATGCACATCGGCACGTCTTGAGTAGCGCTAGCATCTGTCTCCTTGGACACAGATTTACTAGTAGGCATTTACGTGAAGCTGTTACCCATGGACAGCAGCAATGAATGAAAGCTGTGATTCCCACGTCAACAAGGACAAAGACATTTCTATTTTCATTGTTTAAATGATCATTGATGACAAGTGAGAGACGGAGACTGAGGACCAGTCAGCTTTGACTTTGTTGCTGTCATGTGAAAACATTCGCAGTATATTCCTCGTAGTAGGAGAGAAGAAAGGCTCATGTTGACGCAGGCAGCTCTGTGTGTGTTTCTTCTCATTTCATCCTTTCCTGCTCTGAGGAAGACAAATCACTATCTGATGTTCTTTATTTGAATATCTAAAGTAGCTGCAGACATACTGGACATCCAGTAGTGGTGCTGAGTCCATGAGAAATGATCTGTTACACTGTCAGTTTTCCATTCTTTAATCTCTCTGAACAAACCCTCGCTTTAGCATGATAGAAAATAAAGACACTTTTCAAAAGGTGGCCATGGGCTCCTAAAACGTACTCGACGCGTTAATATTTCTGCAGAGCTTCAAAAAGACTAAAATGATCAAAAATACAACAGGAGGCAAAATAAGGAAAGGAAAATAAAATGATTGTTTTCGAAGCCATGCTGCCTGTGTAGCCCTTATTAAGTTATATCTATCCACCCTTTCAGTGAATGCATGTCGTCAGGTTGAAAGAATGTTATCTGCCAGATAGCATACCGTCACTGTTATGACGAGGTTAATGTGCAGAAACACTTTTCTTTTGTTTTTTGTATTTATCCTAAATAAACATTTCATTAGGTTTCTTTGTCAGTTGACAATACTGGGTTCTTCTGTTTATGTGAGGTTGTTTCACTGTTGGACCTTGAGCTGCTATGAACTGCTGTAGAAAGCTTCATAACTCCACTTGAGGAATTTATACGCTGCTCTGAATGAACATTTCTCTGACTCACCGTTCAGATATGCAGCCCGCCTCCCTGTGTGTTTGCACTCTGCTGCACACTTTGTCAGTTTGCATTAGAGCACCAGGGCCCGGCCTGGCTGTTTACCTTGGTATGTGAGACCTGGGGGGTGCTCTCAGCTTTGGATCATATCAGGTTTTTAGAACCCATATTGAGATCCTGCAAATTAAGTTTTCACCACTTTGATGCCAAAAATTCACAAGCATTTTGTTGCTTTTTTTTAGTTCCGGCTCAGTTCTTGTTCACACTGACTTTTACAAATGAACAATAAGGAGTAAATGTGAAGTTATACAGACAATTAAGTTAATAATTAGTTTTATCATCTTGCATAAAAAGCACATCATTGGGCCCCACGAGGGGAAATAAAATCCTAGTGACTGACAGAAGTTTGCGCAGCACTTTAATGCTTCTGATATGTATTAATGTTCTTTGCTGTTCAAAGAGATAACAGAGATAAGTGATTATAAGCACTGGTAGTATTATTAGTCATTGTTCATAACATGCAGTTGATTACAGTCGAACAGGCAGAGACGGGAGGAAAAGGAAGCGACTTGTACAATTATTATTCAGGGCTTATTACTGTGCAATTTGACATTACATGGAATAAGCTACATGCTGCTTTTGATCTGTTAATAAGGGGAAACACCTGTGCTGATGTGCATACATGTTACCATGATTACCAAAGTATTTGTATAAATACATGCACGGTTTATATACTATAGATATATTTCAAGACTTCAGCCGATGGATATACTTGCAGTTAAGATTTTGAAATCATGCTAAAATCACATACCTGCTACCACACATTGCTCCAGAGTTCTTGCTGATCTCGGCTTCTTCCTTTCATTCTGCATCCGAGTGATACGGTTTACATCTGCCCCAATGAACCGACACCTCTGGTTTAGAAACAACTGGTCCAAATGAGCCTGGTGTGAAAACACCAATGAGCTTCACCTAGACCATCGTTTGAGACTTTCCACCGAAATGCATATTCATTAATTGGTGGGGTTAACAGTAATTGGCTTGTAAAATAAGGCAAATTAGCTGTAGAAAAACTGGATGTACAGAGAAAATAAAACTTAACAGCTAGTGTTTTATATTTATTTATATGTGTGACCTCAGCCCTACACAATATGAACTGGCCAGTCTCTGACAGTATGTGTGTGTGTATGCAAGATCAGCCGGATCCTACTTGATATCCAGCAATGTGGTTTTGTTTAGTTTTAATTACCTGAACATCAAGTTTGAAAGATAACTTATTGTCACTTTAATCGACCTCAAAGGCCTTTTCTGTCATGTACAGCCATGGTTTGTGTCACCAGTAGTTGGTGTGTAACAGTTTGGGAAATGATGAAATAAAGCAATAAAAATAAAGGATTATAAACGGTGTCAGAATATTTAACCTAAAACATTATCTCTCATAAAACAAGTGATTATCTCGATTCTATTGAATGTGTAGAGCAGGTTGCCACTAATCCCTGGGTTGCTGGTTGAATCCAGGCCACGTATGGGTTGCTAGAATGTTTATGTATCTTTGCATTTGTGTGGGTGTGTGTGAATGTAAAACACAGTATGTTTATTTTAAAGGGTACAGATGCAGTCCATTAGTGTGTTTCTCCATATGTAGGTGGACATTAGAATTCTGGTATCATGACAACCTTAATGTGGATTACTCTTATTTCATTGGCATGTTGTATGGCTGTATGTTGCCTTCAGTGGTCTTGTAGCTGTGACCAAAAATCATTGTTGAAGTATAAAAATAAATGGATCTCTAGACTGATTAATCAGCTCAAATGGGACATTTTATAAAGTCAGTATCAGTGGAGTTCCCCTCCAATAATGGCTTATGGATTTTGGCTGATTAATCAGCTATCAGCTGCCTCTGAGCCTGCAGCAGACAGATTAACGGAACCAAACCAACATCTGTATAATACAGCAAGGCAGTTATTGTATGTAAATGAAGCAATAAGGTTGACTTTTTTTTATTCCACAAGTCAAGAAATTAATTATGCTGTGCTCCAGCAGTCACACACACACACACACACACACACACACACACACACACACACACACACCACTACAAGTTATTAATCAATGCGTAACTCATCTCTGGGTCTTGGTTGGACAAAACAAAACATATGAAGATTTAAATTGTTTTACTCTACCATTAACTAAAAGGTAAAAGATAAATAATTGGTATGTAAACAAGTGCCAGAACAAAGTGTTGTAGGCTTGCTGTTGTGGTATAATCTGTTGATTATTGCCTTGATAGCAATTTTGTCTGTATTACCACATCAGCTATTAGTCCATGCCACAGTTTGAGCACTAAAGCAGTGAAGCACTGCAAGCGTCTATTGAATGACTGACATGGATGCTGAAATGGAGGCTGTGCTGCCGCTGCCAGCTGGTCCTTCACTTCGAGTAATGACGGCGAGCGACGAGTTTAGGTCAGCGACTCTCCTCGGCCCGGCGATTACTGGATTTAGCGGGTGAGAGTAGAGAGGAATCAAATAATGGGATGTGGATACCCAGCCGGCCAACCAGCCAGGCTTTCTCTGGGATCAACGGTTTTTGCAGAAGTCTCCCTGTCCTCATGAGCTAAATTTAGAGCGGAGCTGAGGGGGTCTTCTCTGGGCCCCTTTCATTATTCATCTGCTGAAAAAGGACCCAGTTCAGTTTCTCCCTTCAGCAGTGAGCCACCACTCTGTTACTGTTTATCTGCAGTCATGAAACACAAGATGAAGCAGAGGAGAAACACCGAAGAGTCTCACTCTTTACTGCTCTGGTTGTTATCGCTCATCAATAAAACCTGATTTTCCTAAGATTTGTTAATGTTCTCATCCCATGTGATATTTCAGATACCGCTCTGGGGATTTGTATAAACCTTGAGGGAATAAATTGCTTTTAAAATAATAAAATAAAATTAGTTCTTACTTCTGCCAAAGAGGTTGTTTTTTTGTTTTTTTAATCTCTGGCATCTAATTGTTTGTTGGTTTACTTGTCTTTTAGCAGGATTACACAAAATCTACTCAACTGATTTTCATGAAACTTATTGGGAAGGTCGTGCATATGACAGGGAAGAACTCCTTAAAATATGAAGTGGATCCAGAAAAAGGTGCAGATCCCAGACTTTTTTTTCTTTCTTTCTTTATCATTGTAAGATAGAGCTTTTTTTCCCCTCATCATTTCCTTTGCACATAAACTACTGGACGGATTTTCATGAACCTGAGTGGAAGGGTGGGACATTCCACAGAAGGAACCATTGAATTTTAATGATGCACGTCTTGCTGGAATTTAGATTAGGGTTTAATTTATTTAAAAAGGACTCTGGGGCTTTGGCAGAGGTATGCGCTCTACTGAGTCCTGGTTTGTTAATAGTTATTGATGGACGGTAAGACTGGGATTTAGCTGAACCTCCATATTTCATTTGTGTTTCAATACCCAAACCAAAACATTTTTTTCTTCTCAGGTTTTGAACCAGAGCAGTGTTCCTCTTACAAAGAGGAATAATGCATTGATTAATTGCCCTCGAGTGTTGTGTGTGCAACTTACTAAGCACAAAAAATGTCTTGACTTGTGTAATAAAAATGAACCATGTTGCTTCATTAACATTCAACAAAGGTAACATCACTCAGTAGCCCTTTTTACACTGAGAACAAAGCAGCAGCATTCGTGTGTGTGTGTGTGTGTGTGTGTGTGTGATGTTTCACATATGTGTTGAGCAGCGCTTTGTTGTAAACAACAAAGTAACATGGCAACAACAATCTTTTACCATTCCTGTTACATGGCAGTTGATCTTGACCTCTGCTTGGAGGGTAAGGAGCTCGGGGACCTCATGCTGTCTCCTCAATTTGTCGTCTTCGCTTGACTTTCTTTCCTCTTTGAGTTATCCGCTAACATTTACTACATTAGTCTCCCCGGTTGTTGGCAGCAAACGTAACACGTCCTGTCCTACCGCCTTGTCAGCTTGATCCGTTTCTGAAGTACGTAAAGTCAGTGCTGTTACCATCTCAGAGGCAGAAAAACAATGACTCCCCATTATGCTTTGCAAATTTTATACAGAATGGTGAGTCCCTCCTTGAACAGGCTTTGTTAAAGGTGCTTTGTTTGTTGGTTGGTTTGTTCGGAAGATTACGCAAAAGCTGCTGGACAAAAACTTGGTGGAAGGATGGTGCATGGGCCAAGAGAGAACACTTAATTGCAGATACAGCTGAAGGGGCAGAACCAGGATTTTCTTTCCGCTTTCTTTAACATTTAAAAAAAAAAATTCCCTAATTAGGCATAAAACTACTGGATTGGTTTTCTCAAAGCTAGAGGGAAGGATGGGTGAGCGTGTCGTTATTCCATTACTATGAACTTTTCCAGGCTAACCCAAGATGTTCTGTTCTCCACCTGTAGCACAGTGTAGACTTCACATCAGAGACAGTATATTTAGTTAAAACCTGCAAATATAAGGAATGTTTTACTTTTAGAAAGTGTTACACAGGTTTTATCACACATTCGCTTCATTATAAGTTGGTAGTCTCTGCTATTCCAGTATACAGCAAATAACAGCATAGCAATACAGGCAGAATTTAACTGTTTGGCTGATTGAAACAGTCAGTTATATCAAAATCTTAGAGTGGTTAAATTGTGGCTGCAGTGAAGTCGCTGTAAGGTCGCAGGTTGCCCCAGAAACCTCCAGGCGATGCGTCAGCACTGCTTGTGGAATGCCACGGGCCGGCTTCCTCCTATTGTGGCCGGCCCTTCCCCCCCCCCCCCCCCCTCAGATGTGAATAGAGAACTGAGAAACACCACTACCCCCTCCACACACACTCCCCCTACCATCTTCAAAAATGTCTTTCAGACAAACAGACATGGCGGGGATGAAATAAACCAGTGAGTCTGACAGTGTTTAGCTTTGTTACAGAGGGTTTATCACAGGTGTCTTTCTATAATAACTCTATCACTATAGAATGTATTATGTATTGATTAAAATAGATTAGAATCCTGCATTAATACCACAGTGGGGAAAATAACGAAAACGGTCAAAATATCTCTGCCAAACACCAGTGACGTACATTTTTTGGTTGGTATAGCAACGTCACCTCTGCGTGACAACAACACATTTTTGGACATTTGTCAATGTTTTGTTCCATTTTTCATAACGCCACCAAAGGCTTATAGGGTTACCCTTTTCACTGAATTGAGTTGACGCTTCTATTGAACATCCAAGAGAACCTAAGGATCATTTTAAACATGTATTCATGTAAATAGTTGCTGCAGAATGTTTTACAGTTTTTTTTTTCCTGAACAAAGAATCTATAATTTTCAAAAACTGATATCTGTTTTGTTTTTTTGCAACCAAGTTTGATTCTGTGTAATATTCATACAGTTCTATCACATCTAAAAGAATGACCCTATGCTTTTTAAATGTTGCTTTATTGAACCGTAGATTTGTACAATGTTTGGCATATTTCATGCCAAAATATATTTTGGCTGATTCTGTGATTTATCACTGATTTGTAATGAATTACACTTACCTGCATCCTCATTATGTGGTCAGTGTGTCAATCTTTTCGTTTTTTGATTTATCATTCAAATATGTCGTAAAATGTCTGAAAATAGTGACACATCCTCACAGAGCACAAAGTGTCTTAAAATGTTTATTTAAAAAAAACTCAACGGAACGGTAAAATCTGACATTTAGAAGACTTTATTTTATTGTTTTATTCATCACAGATAAGCAGAGCTTCAAAGCAGAGTTTTATGTCAACAACTACAGTTGGAGATTAACCTGTGAACAGCAGACCGCTATGAAGTGCCATACACTTTACACATTACATAATTACAATTACACACTTTACACATTACATAATTACAATTACACACATTACACTTTACACATTACATAATTACAATTACACACATTACACTTTACACATTACATTTTACACATTACATCATTACAATTACACACATTACACTTTACACATTACATCATTACAATTACACACATTACACTTTACACATTACATTTTACACATTACATCATTACAATTACACACATTACACTTTACATATTACATCATTACAATTACACACATTACACTTTACACATTACATCATTACAATTACACACATTACACTTTACATATTACATCATTACAATTACACACATTACACTTTACACATTACATCATTACAATTACACACATTACACTTTACACATTACATCATTACCATTACACACATTACACTTTACACATTACAATTACACACATTACACTTTACACATTACATAATGAATATTTGAATATATGTTATACCTCTTCTCTATCTTTACTAATGAATGAATTTGGAGTGAAAAGGTTAGATTATTGTCACATTAATTATAGCATGGTTTCAGGTAACACATACACTCACACAAATCCTTATTTCCATCACACGTGGGTACATTACATGGAGTCATTTTAATTTCATGGATACTTACCCTGACTCTAACCTTAATATCTTCACCCAAAGATTTCATGACGTTTATGGAATTCTGCATTTCGGACTCCTGGGGCCTCATTTATAAAACTCAGCATAGATTCCATCCTAAAACATTTCGTACTCACAGATCTCAGAATGTTCTTACACCAGAAAATATTCAGATTTATAAAAGTGTGTGGCAGACACCTGTACGCAGTCTTCTCTGTATAAATACCCACCTGTGGTGAACTGTGCGAGTAAGGTCTCCTCCCAGTATCATCCCACTACTCCTCCCAGTATTGTCCCACAATCATCCATAAATAGTCGATGCTAAATAGCTCATGAATAGACTGATGTTGTTAAGGAGCCTTTGTTGGCCTATCAGTGAGGGAAAGATGGAGATGAGTATGAAGAAGAAAGCAGAGTTTGCAGAGTGTGAGTTAGAGGTTCTCATCACAGGTTGAGCACCGTTTGGAGGGTTAGCAGTGGAATATCAAATATAAGGAAACAGACTGATGGGAAGCTGTCAATGTATCGGGTAACACTGTAGACTGAGATGCTGTCTAGCCAATCAGAGATTATAGTACTACAATTAGTACTACTCAAACAGTGACACCGTTTGTCGTGTTGGTTAAGACTTCTCCAGTGTTACTTGCTTAGAGCACATGTTGATTTTGTGCAGTGTGTTAATAAAACACGGTTGAAGGACAAGTATACGGTGTCTCCAGCGGTTTGTCTGACAGAAGCATGTGGTGGATGATCAAACAACCAACTGTTGAGAGCATGTTTCTGCCTCTGAGACTCAGGTCTGTGGTGTTTGCTGATCACAGTGGAGACGATTCTGTTTCTGAATCTGGTTTCTGATTCTGTGTCCTTTAGGCAGACGAAGCCTCTGACATTTGCCGACTGTATTGGAGATGAGCTTCCGGTCGGCTGGGAGGAGGCGTACGACCCCGTCGTCGGAGCGTACTATGTCGACCACAACACCAGTGAGTTTATGGAGTTCATGTCTTCATCTGACTCTCTGTGTTCAACTCAGTCCCATCTTTATTCTGCACCCCCCCCCCCCCCCCCACCCACACACCTAACTGTATTACTGTGTTGTGTTGCATTACTTTCACATATTTTTAGTAATATAATTTGCCAGATCTCAGTCGTCTTCCTCCTTCGCTCACTTTCTTCCACCCTCTTTTCCTCCAGAGAGTACCCAGCTGGAGGACCCACGGGCCCAGTGGCAGCGGGAGCAGGAGTGCATGCTGCGGGACTACCTGTCGGTGGCCCGCGACGCGCTCAGTGCCCAGAAGGAGATCTACCAGGTGAAGGAGCAGAGGCTCCGCCTGGCGCAGCAGGAGTACCGGCAGCTCAACGACACGTGGAGGGACAAGTCGACATCGCAGACCAGCTGTGAGTACTGTTGTTGTGATGTAGCCCTATGTATTTTATAATGTGGGATTAACTTGGCAGTGCAATGTTAGGAAATAGAAAAACAAGGGAGGACGTGTTAATTTTGCTATTAACACAGTTTCATCACGTTCTGTGGTGAATTAGCATTAGCATTAGCCCCTAGTGACTCGTGAGTGGTTCTGTCTGTCTGTCTCTTCTTTCAGCTCTCCCTGGTATATCACACAAATGAAAGCATAAAAAGGATTTAATGGCCCTTTTTTTAACACGTGTCTTTTCTTTTCACATCTGACCTTTAATGCAGTGAACTCCAGATCATCGTCATCTAGCAAGTACGACCCGGATATCCTAAAAGCAGAGATAGCCACAGCAAAAAGTCGGGTAAGAGCTTTTCCTCCTCGTTTCAATGACAGGACGCTTACCTCGCATACCTCTGGCTAATGCTAGACTGACTTAATATAAGTGTTTCTTGTTGGGTCTACAACTGACCATTATTTCTTGAGTATCACTGATTATCATTAATCAATTAATTTGGTCTATGAGATGTCAGAAAACAGCTTTTTTGAATGATACACAGTTTACATTTAAAACTGAGTAACTCTACATCGAACAAGCTGGAACCAGATTAAGTTAGATGTTTTTCTTTAATAAATGACAATTAAAGTTAATCATTTATCTACATTGTTGCAGATTTTTTTTCAACCATTTATCCCAGCAATATTTTATATAACATTGTGAGTTTTAATAGTCTTTTCTTTCAGCTGAAGAAATTAGCTCTTGAATATATATTATATTATATATAATATTCATTATTATTATTAAGAGTTTTAAGTAATTTTTAAGCAAATGCTGTTAATCTGCTTCTAAAATGTGATTGATTGATATGGTTTAATTTTCTTTGAAAAGTGATTATCTTAATATTGTTTTGATGAAACCAGACATACAAGTCTCTTGGATTCTTGGACACTGATGGACATTTTACACTATTTTCTGACATTTTATAAAACAAATCAATCAGTCAGGAACATTAATATCAAACATGTATACAATGGAAAAACACTGCTATCAGCTTACAGTGATGGGAAATGTTTTAGTTGGTAAATGGAAGAAATTAATGGTTTATGACACTGTGTATAATGGCTGTTTTATTTTTTGTATAGTTTTATCTGTTATTGTTTTCTTTATATTTTAGTCATAAAATTTCCCAATTTAATATACTCAATACTTCTGAATGTATGTGCCAACCAGAAGTCAAAGAAAATAATTATCACCTCAGTTTTTAATAAAAGAAATACTTCTGTCTTATTGTTCATCTTTCGAAGCATACAAGATAAATTATCGTTGTAGTTAACTGGAGGATATTTTGGACGTCATGAACAAAAACTGATTGAAATGTGGACCAACAGGATGCCAACACATACATTCACTCCTCCTGGCTGTGGATCAAATATGTAGCTGAGTCAACTGCACCCTGCATCAGTCACAACCTCAAACAAGGAGTTTAATTGGTCGAAAGACACATGACCACAGACATTCTTTCTACGCGTTTGAATTGACTGCTGTCTTAATTGTATTTTTGTTCTCAGTAGGACAGCTTATTTCTGGAGTTTTCAGAATAAGTCTGACATGTCTTCTTCATCTGTGCCATAGAGCTCTATTAAAAACATGAACACACACACACTGTAGTTTATTTAGATTTCATCCGACATACACTGCCCTGCTGCCACAAATACTCACTACAACATCAAACGTGGATTCATCCACCACTGAAAATAGTCCCCAAGACAAAACACTATTTACTCCTGTTTAAACAACTAAATGATTTAACCTATTTTTAAAGCTTTACAGCTTTACATCAGCTGATTTCCAAAGACATGCTTGAAATGTGGAGAAACATAATGTTGATTTTGTTCTGTTTTTTGTTCTGATAAAGATATAAAATGAGCCTTATTCTTTAAAACGTTCTCGTCTCTGTTTCTCAGGTGAGCAAGCTGAAGCGGGACCTGGCCTGTATGAAACAGGAGCTGCTGTACAAAGAACAGGGCTTTGAAACCCTCAAAGAGTAAGTGTTGCATCCTGACGTCCTCAGACCGATGCACATTCCCCCCTTTCTTTGTCCGGGTGTATTTGTTGTGTTTTCTCTCATATTCACTTCTGGAAGGTTTACAAACTTTTCTTCCTCCACCCTGCTGAATGACACATTGACAGGCTGTTGACAGCTGATTCTGGGATGTGATCCTCACCTTGTCTCCTACCACCAGCCTTCCTAATTGAATGTGACGAGTCCAGGAAGACAGTCAGAATCTGACTTGAATAGCAAATGTATGTGTGACCTTCCCTCAGTCTTTACAGCTTCACCTTCTGCCTGTAAAACATCCCAGTCTCATGTGTACTGCTGAAAGCCTGCAGAATGGTTGGGGTGTACACTCATCTTCTTAAGGTTAATATAGTTACATTTAACATGTCTTTGTTGTTTCTGGCTTTATTAGCCTTTATTATTACGTAGAGGACAGCTGAAGAGAGACGGTGTGAACCTGAATGGTGTTTCTGCTCTCCTCTTATGTGCTCAAACATCACGTCCCTACCTCGCTCTTTATCTTTCATTGGTCTTGTCCTTATCTATGACACGATCACTCAGGCATCCCAGGAATACTGTCGTACAGTACAGATGAAGTCCAGCCTTCTTGTACTTGTACTTGATGGAATTTGCCCCGTTAAACGGCGTGTAAACAGTAAATGTGAATATGTTGCTCGATGTGAATGCGGACGCAGTCGTCTCGCTTATCACCTCAGTTATTGCCTCTGCATTATCGCACATTCCGTGCGATCGTTAAACACGAATGCGTCAATAAACGCGCCAGTGGAACAACAGCATTAGAGAGGAGACACCCCTTCCCTCTGACCTATTTCTACACTTCAGAATGTGAAGTCTTTTAGAAAAGAGCAAGGTGTACCGGTGAGGCTGTCAGTCAGGAATGTTGATTTGATTCCTTCTCCCATTTGCTCTTAGTCTCTGAGACTGAGGCTGATTTTGTTATTGAAATGCGCCCTATACCAAAGCCGACGCGCTGATCCGCTGTTCCCCGATGTTGAATTGAACAGGAATGTCTGGTCTGTTTGTCTTGCCTCACGCAGCACAGTGAGAGTGTCAGGAGGATTAAAGAGTAGCTGAGGCAGAGTGGTTTGACTGCATTCCTCCGTGACTTTCCTCTTCTGTTACAGTCATCAGACCGCCTTCAACAACCAATCATTGTTTGCAGAAATACGAATAGGCTTAGACTGGAATGCAGCCGAACACTCAGCTCCTGATAAGATTTCACTAAATACTGGTGTATGGGAGGTTTTTTTTTTAATAATGCTTACTGTATAGTTAAAGTATGTGGACAACCCTGTTAAGTTTGTCTTGGTTTGTAATGTGTCTTTGTTCCAATGAAGGGAACAATTAAAGCTGTAGCAAACAGTAATAATAATTAACCTGGTGGTCGTATGATAAGTCAGAGGAGGCACAACATGGTTTAAAGTATAGGAAGGCAGGAAAAAACGGTCTTTCACAATGTCATGTCATTTTTTAAAATTTCTATCTAGTCTTTGCTTTTTTGCCAGGGATCAACTGAATGATTTTACTTCTTAGGGAACAAGGGAGGGAAAAACATTTTAATGCTCCCTCTGAAGGGGTCATATCGGGTTAGACTAGTCCGTCCGTCTCTGTCTGTCCATTACAGGGGTATGGAATTCAGTGAAATTTCATACATGCTTTGTAGGACTCCTAAATGTGTGCATCTCATAATTGTTTTTTCATTTTTATTATTTTTACATTTTTAGGCACATTATGTCATTCTACTATGATAGAGATTATAGTCGATCCACATCAGCACAAAAGGACTTTTTCCACCAGTGGGGGCATCTCTGTCCTCCGAGGATACAATTGTTTTAGTTTTTTGACTGGACTGGTGACAACTAGACATTTTTGTCATCCGGTAATTATTCAGTCATTAGTAAGAATTTACAGTAAATCTCTGCTCATTAATGTCCTTTGAAAATTATTCCCTTGTGTTCACACAAAATAAAACAGGAAAGTTTCGCCAGCTTTTTCAACAGGCTAATACACAAAGTTACGTTCATTCATTGCATTCATTATAAATGACAGCAGATTGTCTCTGTAGCCCAAATTTGTTACCAAAGGTGTAACTTTTGGAGAGCAGAGGTCATCCAGAACCCACACAGGGAGGAGTTCAGTGTTTTGGGTAAAGACGCTTCACAAATGAGATGTCAGAATGTAGATGTTTACCAAAACAGGGCAGGTAAAGGACAACCCCCCCGACCCTGAGACCATGACTGAAAATATACAATATATTGGGGAAATTTGACAGTAATATGACAGTAGTTTATGAACTGTTTTAGCTGAGTGAGTATCTGCTGAATGTCTGTTATTTAAAGCAGTCATTGTGATGTTAATCATAAAAATGTTCATAACACCATTTCACTCACTTTTAGAGAGGATTACTTGTTCTCTCTCTTTCTCCCTCCCTCACTTCCTCATTCTCTCTGTACCTTGTTTTCTCCCTCTCTCTGTCCGAACCTCCCACCCCCCCTCCTCCCTCTCTGAAGAATGTGGACGGACCTGTTGTTCAGATGCATGCATGACTAGCTGATGATAGGCTTTACATAGCTGCTGCTGCCTCTGATGGCTGCTCCTTGCAGCGTCTCTTCAGTCTGTTCTCCCTGCTGCAGAGCTGGGTTTTCCCTGTCTGCCACAGCTGACAACAGGATGTCACGTGTTTGATATGGAAGTCAGAACTTGAGCAAACATTTGATCTTATGCTGATGAAGATGTCCACACAAAGCCAGTTATGTGTAACAACATGTAGCGGTGAAATGAACGGCAATTTCTAAAAAATTGTCACGTTGTTTTCATCCATAAGTGAACAGTGAAATGGCTCGACAGAAAATGCTTATTATCTGGTTTTACTAGTACTGACACTGTTTAAAGATACGCTATGCAGCATTTCCTGAAAAATAAAGTGGAGGCTTATTCAAACTTATTCAAACGGTGTAACTTCTAGTTTTTTCCATTTGCAAAACAAATCTTTCACTTGGATCGACATTCTGTACCCTACCATCGACATCAAATGGTTTGTGTGCAAAACTGAATGATGTAAATCATCAAAACGACTTCCCATTGGATGAACCGGAGGTTATTCCTGTCACCCTGTAGATTCACTCAGTGGGATGTAAACAGAATATGTTCTAGAATATTTCAGTATTAACCCTCAAACCCAAACCCATTCAGTAGAAGTAATTCACTATACCAGCAGGGTTGCATTAAGTTGTCTACATAAAGAAGTTATTGGTTGTGTTGTTAAAAGATTTTTTAAATAATTGAAGTCTATGAAATCCATGTCTTCATTAGTATTTAAATACAGTAAATTAAGTACAGTGGATCTATTTTTTGGTAATGGTAACTGCTTTGGAGGGAAATACTTCTATATTATTCTAATTTTTTTTTGTTGCTTAGTGTTTATTTATATCCTATTATTGCTTTCATCTCTTTTCTACAACTCACTGTGCTGAGAACAAATATCATTTCCTGACCGTTTCTTACTTAAGTGTATGGTAATTTAATAAAATATGATATAATATAATATAATATCATATAATTATAGATTATTTTTCTTTTCACCAGAAGACACCCAACCCCAGCTAAAACTTTCAGTGTGTAATGGTGCCAAAAGAATCTGCCCTCTGCCTTTTTTTTCTTTTTTTTCCCACCCATGTCTGTTTGTTGGTTTGCTTGATTGTCAGCAGGATCATGTAAAACCTACTGAACAAATTTCAATGAATCTTGGTGGAATGATGGGGCACGGACCAGGAAAGAACCCATTACAATTTGGTGTGGATAAAGTAAAAGGTGCAGAGCCAGGATTTTGTTTTGGGGTTTGTTTGTTTTGTCATTGTAAGATTACATTTTCCCAAATTACACAAAACCTACTGTACAGATATTCACAAAAATTGGTGGAAGGATGGGGTGTGGCCAGAGGTACACGCTCTACAGAGTGTTAACTCATTATAGTGTTAACAACATTATCGTTTAGATGAAGCCGACAGTATTTACGTCAAGAATACAAGTAATAATTAATCCACCTGCCGTATTTTGTAATCCTTCATATGAACAGTCAGGATTGAGCTTCGACACTCGGTCACAGTTAATAATTGTAGGAAAAGTGAATGAGTTATGCTTCTCCACCGTCTTTTACTGTCCTGTGACTCTGGTGAGGCCTGCTGAGTGACTGCTAGTAAGAAGGCTGTGCGGTTATATAAGGTTACACTTAGTGTCATTGTAAGAAAATGAAGGTGTGTGTCTGTGTGTAGACTCAGCTGGCCACATTTCCTGTGTAAATATTAAAAAACAGATACTTGAATATCATTAGATACACACACACACACACACACACACACACCCCCCCGGACAATCCAGAGCAGAGCGACTGAAAGCGCTGATCTGGGGACAGGATGTTCAGCTGTTCTTTGAATGCTGCTGCTGCTAACATTTTTTTCCTAAACTGACATTCACCTCCTGTCTCTTTCTCTGACCACCCCCCCCAGGATTGATCAGAAGGTGTCCAACAGCCCGTATGGCTACAAGGTGCAGGAGGCGCAGGCCATCCTCAGTGAGGTCCGCTCCATCCGAGACGCCATCAGCTCTGGGGAGAAGGAGAAACAGGAGCTCATGCAGGTAAGAGGACATTTTCAATGAAGGTAGAAAGAAGGTAAAAGTCGTTAGTCTTTGCTCGGCTGCAGTTGGTCAGTTTGGTCGACATGTTTCCCAAAGCTGTGGTTCTTAACTTTCTAATAATTTCCAACTAATTCCAACTTTGTTTGTTAATTATCCCTCATTTTTTGATTTTGACATATATTATTAAATTCACCTATTCAAAGTGCTCGTATACAACAATACCCAAAATGTACAGCATAATCTCAGCCTCTCTGGTGCCGACTGCATGAAAGCTGCAGTGTTTGTGAGGTGATGCATAGGTTCCATAGGTGCCCATTGGTTTTTTAAAGACTGTTCATTGTTTGTCCTGTGTTCTGTGATTAATATTCGTATTTCTCATGCACCAAAGAGGAGTAACACTCCTAATTTCATTGCTTTCTGATTGTCACACAAGATGAAGAATTCACAAATCCTAAACAAACGAGGAAACGACACAAGATGAGGCCAATTATGAGGGTTTGGAGGGTTTGCTGTGAGTCCCGTACGTTCTGACCGAGAGTAAGGAGGAGAGTCTAGTGATCACAACGACATTTAAACCACATTACGCTGTTTAATCACAGAGATTATTAAATGAACGCTGTTTCTTTCAACAACAAAAACTGCATTAAAACAACTTTTCCCCTCAGAGCAGACTCTTTTCTCTAAAATGCCACGACAGACAGCGCTGTCTATGCTACATTCAAGGGCTGCTTGTAAATTAAAAACATTTTGTTGCTTTACAACATTACTATTTTCTGCCCTTTTAAGACTGGTCTTAAGAGAAGTGTTATTTATGTTTATTTACTACAGATTTATTAAGTTAATCTACTTCAGTTTATTAAAATACAGGAATAGTTTCCCTGTTTTCTTATAAATAACCCAACCGTACATTTGAATAACCGTTATACCCTTACCCTAAAATATCAGCTGTTATCTGTTAAAACTGGATGCAGATTGATTTGAAGGTCGAGGGAGGAGAGTGTGTTCAATAATACATAATCTACTGTGTCTGCCTCCTCCTCTCCCCCCTGCCTCCCCCTCTCCCCCCTGCCTCCCCCCTTACCATCTGCAGCTGGCAGCTCAGTCTGTGACACTGGTTCTGTGTATATTTGATGTATTTCTGGATTGTATACTGTGGATGTGAATGTGTGAGTGTTGCTGAAGTTCTGCATGTTCACAAGTCATTCATGCTTCTTATTCATTTATCGCTTGACGTCGCAGAAATGGAGGGACAGATGCAGTGTGTTCTTACTGACACACCTGGCACACAAAAAATGTAATTGATCAGTTAATTAGTGTCTGAGTCAAAACTACTAAAGGTTTTATATATGAAGGTTAAGGTTTTATATATGAAAATCATTAATTACACCCCTAGTTCTGACTTTTTCTTTCATAGCCAAATGTTTTACCTCTAAAAGTCGATTATTATTCAGAATATTTCAGAATAGTTTTATAATACTTTTCTGGACTGAACTAAGTAATTTAGCATCATTTATAGCCAAAGTAGAGACAATTATTCATTAATTTAAAATAACTGTCAGTAAGTCACAGTGACTTCTTGATATCCTAATTTACACTATAATTACCAGAGACTATCTGGCTGCCACTTTATCTCTGCTGAAATGTTGCTAAGTCAAGACTTAAGAAGAGAGACAATAGATCCTCCATACATTAACACAATTGTTATCACAGAGATAGTATGTTATTTTTCTGGCCCATCTGAAAAGCAAAGATAAGGTACATTCAACGGCAGGCTTCAATACAAACAGCAGAGTCATAAAAGAGATTCATCTTCATCGTAAAGATGAAAGAACCGCAGGGGGACATGCAGCAAACACAAAGGAGGTCGACTCTTCTTTTACCGTCTCGTCTCCTCATAGATGCTCTTTGCCCTGAAGCCTCAGTTTCTAGAATCTAGATGATAAAATAAATAAGCATAAAGTGTTGGATTAAGAAACAGACCATTTAAGGTGCTATTAAAAGGCTCCGCTGTATTTCACTTAAACATAATGCCTGTTTTAAATCACTCCCTTAAGTATTCTATTGCCTTCTTTTTGGTCTGTTGTCGTTGATCACATCCTATTTTAATGCTCAGTGTGGTGTCCTGGTGCAGTGTCCCCAGTGTCTCCATGCAGATCATGTTTTGACTCATATAATCTCCAGCTGCCTTGTTCGTGTCTCCTCTTCATTCAGAAACTGGCCGTGTTGAAGGACGGTTTCCGGCTGGACTCGGGCTCCCAGCAGGAGCTGTGGGGCAGCAGCCCCTCGCTGGCCAACTCTGAGCTGTCCATCCCTCGGCTCTACTCCGACGCCGGCTCCCAGACCGACATCCCCGCTGAGGTGAATCCAGGGCAGGGTCTCAGTTTCACTTCCTCAGCATGAGGAGAGGCTACACAGGGATGAAGTGTCAGTGCTGCAGTCGGCAGAAAATACAAGATAGTCAGACAGACCCAAAGTCCATTTATTATCTCATGACCCCTTAGATTCATCTGCCGACTCTTTGGAGGGGCCTGACCCCTAGCTTGGGAACCACTGTGCTTAACTAGCTAACTGCATATGGGGGGGCTTCTAGTAGTATAACGCTGCTGTAACACTGATGCATCAGTATGAATAATGGCACAGGAGACGTTCACTGCAGAATCATTTACATGTTGGATCCGACCATTGGTTGATAAATGGATGTCTTATATGTCGCTGTGTTAATAATATCCTCTTTGTCTTCAGTTCATGACCAGCACCAACAAACTGGCCGAGAAGGTTCGTCTGAGTCTGAAGTATGAGGAGGCCAAGAGAAGGTAGATGTTACTGTGTGTTCATATCAGTCTGTTTACTGTATGCATGCCTGTAATAATGCCAGTTTAATGTTCGTGTTTGATTGGATTCTATTCCAGCTGACTGACCTGCACAGATGGAATAAAAACATCTTGAAATTGAACAATCAATGGACTCATTTTATTGAGGAAATCTCTGTGATATTTGATATTAGAGCATTATAGTTATCGTGCCTAGGCAGCAGAGGAAGTAAAAGAATAATACAAATAAACGTCTGTATTTAAAGAGCGATGTGGAAGGACAGGATGGGGGTCGATGATAGGATGATGCATTATGTGTGCTATCCACAAAGCAGCTTGTAAAGAAGAAGAAAATCTACCCAAATGGTCTGAAAACGGCTGCTGGAGGCATACGTCACACTCTTTCGCTTCATTCTTCACCTCTGTCTGTTCTGTGCATCCTCCTGACGTTCTCAGGATCGCCACCATCGAGGTGCAGATCGCCAAACTGGACAGCGAGGCGTGGCCGGGGCTGCTGGACCCGGAGCGAGACCGCCTCATCCTCATCAACGAGAAGGAGGAGCTGCTGAAGGAGCTGCAGTACGTCAGCCCCCGTCAACGTCTGCAACCCAACGATGCCGAGAAGCTGGAGTCTGAGAAGAAACGTCTGGAGAAGGACCTGCAGGCCGCCAGAGACAACCAGAGCAAGGCTCTGACCGAGAGGTGGGAACGTAGTATTATTGAATATCAATCACAAAATCAAAAGCTGCAGCATTTCAAGTCTGAAACATTATTACAGCACTTACAAATAAGGTCTTGTTTTTAGATCTTTCAAATACAGCATTTAACTTGAAATATTAACATGTTAATAAACAACAACAACAACAAATAACAGAAAGTCTATGTAAAAAGATACAGGCCTCTCTATGTGGTTGCAGATAATGTGGTTTATCATTATCTGGATATGAAATGCCCATCAGAATATGATATTTTTAGATCTTTTTTTTCCTGATCTCATAGACCTAAAGATTTGGAAGACTGAAGATATTTGTTGACATGAGCTGACACTAAAGCCTCTCTGTCTTTGTAATACTGTTCAACACGTCTAAAGGTGGACTGAGGATGGGAGTCATGGAGAAGGTTAGAACAGGTGATGACAGCAGTGTGATAACGGTCATCTCTGTTTCACCTGCTGATAAAACTACTGACCTTCAGAGACATCAAACCGGCCTGATGATTATTAAGAGTCCTCCTCTCCTCTCACTTTCTCTTCTCTTAAATGGCTCCTGGCAGCAAACCAAGATCCCGTCACCTCTCTCTCCCCTCTCCCCCTCACCCTCGAACAGGACTCATGTTGTTCAGTGTTCAGGTCAGACTGTACCTGAGCTCAGTCTCCCATTGTGTCGCTTCTCCTGTTCCTGAAACCTGAGAGGCTGTAGAGCCCGGTCACAACAGGAACCTCTTGTAGTCTACTTGCACACACATACACATTCCCCAAAAAGACATACATACTGACTCAAGGAATATGCACACATGCACGTATTCAGAGTCTGAATGGTCTGAACAGACTGAATTCTCTGAATCAGAATCTTTGGGTACAGAAAACAAATTAATTTGAGTATTTTAAAGATTCTGGACTTGTAAATGTGTAAAGTGGCCTTTTCTAAAACAACTAACAGAAGAGGGAGGGATGAGTAAAATTTCTGTCCAAATGTAACATAGAAGTTGAAAAAGTCTTGAATTTACTTTGAAAAATCCACACAATCATCCAACATTTGGTCCTGAACCCAGTTGTGACCTCTGTATTCACCAGAAGACAGCTTCATCAGCAACTATCTGATCAAAGAATGCATGAACAGAATAATGGATCTGATCAGTAGAGCTGTGAATAGGTGAGAATCTGGCAATATGATGCACATCATGAGGCAGGGATCACAGTTCAATATATAGCAATACTTTAAGCAAGACGATCTATTGTTTCAGAGGCGTGTGTGTTTTTTTGTTTTTATGTTTTTCTTCTTGTCTCAGTTGACATTATGTCGGAGTGGAAGCATCAAATGGCTGAAGATAAATTACCACACCTGCCATCTAGCTATCGAGGGTTTAAAATCTCATTACAATTTCCCAGAAGCCAAAGGGACGTCTTCAAGTTGCCTTTTGTTTTTCAACCCACATTTCACCCAATATTTGCAGTGTTTGCATGAAAAATAACTAATAAAACAACTCATTTGCACAGAGGATAAATATCCTGACTCCGTACTAACAGTGTAGAACTGATGAAGCCTCTTTGGATGAGAGGTGAAACGTCTTCAAGCTAAGAAAAGAAGTCCAGTTGCTTCTGAATCAGACTTCAAGGATTACTATGACCTGGATGACTGAGAATCTACACAAACAACTCATTTGCATAAAACAACTAATTGATTATCAAAATAGTTGGCAGCTAATTTTCTATCAAGCCATCAATTGACTAGTCATGGACAAGATACTCAACACTGAGATCTCTCTGATTAGGAAAATGTAAAATCGTCACATTGCCCACCCCTACAGGCACTTTATGGTCAGCACTAGAAACTACTGAGGTTTGATACAGACACCAGCAGCTGTCTGTAACCTGATCAAAGACTTCCCCTCTTTAGTCGGTTTCCATTCAAACCATGAATCCCAATAACAGCTGTTAATGGTCTGGTTTCCTCCCAACAAAGCTCCTACAAACAAACGACACCACTGTCACCTGAACACAAAGCAGTTGCTCACAATAGCTCAACACAATGCCGCCGCCATCGTGTCATCTTTGTTTTTTTAAGTGCTCACACCTCCAGCGTGGACAGAGACGGAGGATTATGTTTTTATGTTGTTTCTTAAATGTGAAGGTGACTCTGGATCATAATCGGAATCGGTTTAATTTGGTGAAATGAAGACGTTTCTTTACACCTGCAGGTCTGGAGCTGATAAATTTTGTTTTTTGTCATTTCAGGCTGCGACTTCACTGCAAGCGGAACAAGCTGGTCAGAGAGCTGGAGGAGATGGTGCGACTGGCCTCATCACTACATACTCAACTCAAAAGGTTTGTTCATCGCATCTCTGTTATTACAACAAGTAGTATTTTACATCATATTTGATAACCTTTATTATCAGTGTAATTAAATACACTTGTGTGCATTTAGTTTTTATTTCTTCTATCTTTTAGATTTCTTACAAGGTTGTCAGACGACTCACTGTAAAGGATTTTTTAATTCTTAGATTCAAAGCAGAGATTTCAACCTTTAATTTAACCTTTAACGACCAAACATTTGTCCTCAACCTTTTGATTTTAGTCACAAATCTTTATTTTCCAGCCAAACCGTGGACGTCCACAGGGATCACATATTTATGAGATGACGCAAAGCGGCTGTAAGGGACGCACATGTTCCAGAATCGTTTAATATTTCAGTTCAGTCCTGATAATCTGTGAGTTCTGTCTCTGTTTCTGTTATCGTCTGAGAGCACGTTCATCCCGTCTGTCCTCCGGGTTTTGATGGACATTAGAAATGTTTCTGGCAGACAGGGACTCGTCTCTGTCGCCGTTAACGAGCTGCTTTAATTAGAGACCTGCACATAGGAGTGTGTGTGACGTCGTAGCTCCAGGAGGGGCTGAGACATGGCAGGATGGAAATGACTCCTTTCCTCCTGGAATCTGTCAGGGGGGATTTAATGTCTATTTTGGTATCATCATGACATCATAAGAAATAAAATCCACCCTCCACTGTAGGGATGTTCCTAAAGACTCATTTCCCTGGTGTTTAAATGGGAAATGTAAATGTAGACTAAGGTACCACTCAGAAAACAGTACCACAATTAGGTATACACTGGTAAACACTGTCCACAAAAATATTGTATATATTTGAAACAACAGTAACAAGGAAGACTTGATAAATGTTATGAATATATAAATTAAAATTGTTCTGTAGCAGCTAAGCCTCAACGTAAAGCCAATAAACGACAAACATGCTTCGTATCTAGTGAGATAGTCTGACTCCACTTCTAGTCTTTGTTGGAATATTTATTGTAAATAACCGTCGACATGCAGCCAAACATTTCAGCAACACAGTGTTCGGTTAGCATAGCGGTCCAGCAGCACCTGTCCCCTCAGTTAAAGTTCTTACCCAGAGTCTGAGTGACCAAAGCACAAAGGTGACACCTGCTGGACCAATGTGGTGTCTGAACAGATCTCTCATCTAACTTCTGATGTGTCATCTATTTTGTCCTCCTCTCCTCCAGCCTGTCAGCCAGCACTCTGTCCTGTTCGTCTGGCAGCAGTCGAGGCTCTCTAACGTCCAGCAGGGGCTCGCTGGCCACCATTTCCAGCCTGGGCTCCACCTCATCCCTCAGCTTCACTGACCTCTACCTGGAGCAGCCCGAGCTGGCCGACCCGGACTTTCAGAACAAGCTGGACAGCCTCCTGCAGGAGGGGGGCCAGGGAGGCTACCGCCCCTCCAGCTCCATCACGACCATACACGAACACGAAGTGGTAACGGGCTGCGGAGGGAGGGACGCTGGGAGGTCTGACGGAAAAGCAAGCGGTGCAGGAGAAGATTCGGTATGTTCTGCTGGAGGAGGTGCAGGAGGAGGTGATGGTGTGGGAGTGGAGTTGGGGTCATCCAGGATCCAGGCGCTCAGACTGTCAGAAACTCCTCACTCCATGAGTTCTTTATCTCCGCGGTCGTCTCTCTCTTCGCTGTCTCCGCCGTGTTCGCCGCTGGTCACGGACACAAGCTTCCTGTCTGGTGAGACATTCGTCGGCCAGACGGAGCCCGGTGGGTTGAGCCTGGACCTGGAGCTCCACAGCAGACTAGCAGAGCTGGAGCTCAGCCTGGACTCTCAAGAGAAGCTGCAGGGGGGTCCCAGCGGGCTGGAAGAGAAGCAGAACCACAAGAACACACTGGGAGAGGAGGCCAAAGGTAAACTGGAAATGTTTCCTTTTCTTCTGTGTCATCTTCATCATCATCATCACTAGATCCAGACCATGAAACAGACCCAAACAATACATAATAGCTGCTGCTGTTGTCCAACAGATCATAGTATCATAAAACAAAATTATTTCTATGTTATAAGACCAGAGTCAGAGAAATAGAAGTGCAAGAACAGACACACAGTATAGATAAGTAATAAACATAGGACCAAGTATGCATCCTGTATCTTTTAGTCACAATCATAAGATCCATGATGCTACAACATAATCTGACTGGTGATTAAACCTGTGAGCGACACGGAGGCTCTTATCCTCAAAGCAATCATGTTACGTCTTGACAGCAATAAAACAGTTTGTGCATAATCACACCGGAGGACTGTAGGATAACGGCTCAGATGATGATCTCAGTTAATGCTTACATTTGTCACTTGAAAATATCTAAAAGGAAACATTATCCGATCATTATAACATAGATTATTCCTTATTTCAACATGGAAAATGAACATGACACTTAATGTTGACATTATGGCTAGCTCCCACAAATAAATGAATGTATGGGAAACCCTGACACAACTCAACAGAATATATAAGAAAGGTCATTTTTAGGCATTTTAGTGTGTAGATGTTACATAGTTTATCTAAAAATAACATCATAATAACATGACGATAATAATTCTAATAAATGAGCAGAGAAGACAGAGGTGCTGGTGATGTAACACCTTTATCTCTGTTACACTACCTGTCGGGGAAAAAAAAGCTCCAGGTTTATTGGAAAGCAGGATACGATGAATGACCTCCTCCTCCTCCTCCTCCTCTGCTGTGGGTGATGAGAAACTTAATGCTGTGTGTGAAACCTGATTGCTGGTGGGAGCACTGAGGAGAGGGGAGGTGAAGGTTAGGAGAGGGTTGGATTACACCTGCTGGGTCTTTTTTATTTACCTTCCTTACCTCTGTTTGAGTGAAATGGTACCAGAGTTAATTATATTAAAATTATTAAACAGTAAGTTAACAGGCGTAAATTAGATTGATTTGATGTTAAAATAAAGAAAATAAATGTTCTTGTTTCAGCATTTTAAATGTGAGGATTTTCTGTTTTACATCATAGTAAACAAACAAAATTTCTTCAAGGCTTTACTATTTACCAGTTTCAATGTACCCATGGATCAATAGATGTATTTATCTACAGCTATGACTTCATTACTTTGATACTGAAGAGAATTTAAAAACATGGTGATCCTCTCTCAACATCTGGAGTTGAAAGGATTGTGATGAGAGCTGTTGACTGGATTTATGCTGATTTTAATGGTGGTTCTGGTTATGAACACCTTGAAGGACATTATCCTGCTTTCACCACAGCCAAGAAAAATAAGACCATTCATTTAAGTGTTGATGTGTTTTGTAATCAGAAATGGAAATGATTATTTGTTTCGCCTCTAAAATGAATTAAAGTTGAACTGGAATCAGTTGAAGTTTGAACAGAGTCCAGTGCAGCTGAACGTAACTCAGGTTCTGGTTACAGTTATGGACACCATGATAAGACCATTAATTTAAACTTTAATACATTTAATTCATTCAAAATTCAAACTCCGTTGTAACACCTGAGGGTTTGACTAATGCCTGGAACAGTCTTTAAATCCCATATGATTGTTATGCGTTGATGAAGTTGAAGCTTTATTCGTCACATACAATCTTACTCAGTACAATGCAGTGAAATTTGTTCTATACTTTGGACCCATCCCTGAGGGGCAGCGGGCCACAGCTTCCCCAACACTGGTCACGACGCCGGTAAATAGGAGGAACCTTAGATATGACTTGGCAGCAGGAGATATTTCTAGTCATAGAATCCTTTACTTCAACTATGAGCCAGGACAACTTACTTGAGTCAGGGCCACTACCTGCACGGCTGACTTAGCCAGCTAGCTAACAGCAGCCAATAGCCACAACCATAGATTAGAGTACAGTAAGCACCTGTTACCGTGGTGATATACTGCCCCTTTATTTGTTTGGAATACCCTGGACAGGTGGCTGATTCTTACATAATGCACCTTTCCTAGTTCTTGGACAACAATGGAGCTCTGTGCTACAGAGGAGGCAGATATCCGGCTTTAATAGACACATAATACTTGTTTGCTGAGACATTTATTGTTGGCTTTGCTCTTGATTGTTGATAAAAAACATAAATATTGAATATCACCAGACAAGCATGAGCAGAATTATTTTGTGTAAATCTAGCCACATCTCCAGCTTGTTCTCCTCCTGTTTGTCTTCAGAGTCAGCTTCCCAGCTGCGAGGACCGGGGGCGGGGCCAAAGAAGATGGGCGTAACCTCAGCCGTGTCGGACGAGTCAGTGGCCGGTGATAGTGGCGTGTACGAGCCCTCAGAGCGCAGGTACGACGCCTCTACTACACGCTACGTCAGATGAACATGCAGGATGGTGAACTCTGTGTAGCTTTGTTGATGTCAAAGACGTCCTTCAGATTGTTTTCATGAGATTTTTCCATATTCCATTTTACATAGATTTACATCTCAAAGCTTGAATTTTTTAAAATCTTTTTTTAATCCTTGTTTTTTTCTGAATTATTTTAATGTCAAATTTAGGAGCACAGCACCTTTCACTTCCTCTGCCAAAGCCAAACAATCCTCTGCAGGTGTCTTTAGCTTGCACAAAGTTTTGTGGAAATCATTTCAGTTGTTTTTGGGTAATTAGGGTAAGTGAAGAAAAAAAATCCTGGATCTGTTCCTTTTGTCTGGATCTGCACCAAAATGTAATGGGTTGTTTCCGAGCCTCTGCACCATCATTCCACCAAATGTCTTGGAAATCCCTTCAGCAGGTTTTGCGTAATTCTGCTGACAAACAAATCTATTATTCAATAGACATGGGTGAAAACATAACTTTCTTGTTGGAGGTAATTATTAAAAAAATTTAAAAAATCTTTTCATCATTGTTCTTGAAAAGATGTTTTTCTTAAACCTGACTTTTTGTTACCTCCACCAAGGATGTTGTTTTCACCTGTGTCGGTTGTTTGTTTGTTTTTCTTTGTTTGTTTGTTTGTTTTCAGAAGGGCTGGACAGGAGAAAGGACATTAAATACATTAAATTCTGGTGTAGATCTGGGTCAGGATCTGGATCCAGCAATTTTTAATTGATCAGACAAGAGCTCATTATAGGTTGGTGTGGATCCAGATATCAAATCAGATGGAGACATTTTTTATAACTTTCCTCAGCATTACAAAATAGGACTTTTTAGACATTTTCTATCATTGTTCAGGAAATGATTAAAAAATCAGGATATTAAAAAATCACATATTTACAGTGTTTATCTATGAGTGTGTGTAGTTTGGTGCAGATCCAGGTCTGCTGGATCAAAATAAGCATTTATTAGGAGTGATAATGGAGATAATGAGGTTTAGAGTCGTCTCCTGCAGTTTTAGAAACATATCCAGATCTGGTTTATGCAAGAGTGCCATTAAAATGAGAGATATGAGTATATGTTTCACCGTACATCCAAGTGGAAACCTTCTATCTACCATACTTCTATGGTGTCATTACATCGCTGCAACACAGTGTTGAAGAGTAAACATTTGAAGTCTCACGTTGACTCTCAGTTTACATGACATTTTAGTCAGAAATATTTCTGTATTTGTGTTTCCTCCAGACCGGGCCTCCCTGCAGACCTCCTCCTGGGCTCCTACGAGGAGCGGCTGGCGCTGGGTTGCTCTCAGGTGCAGCTCGGCTTCCGCTTCGAGTCCAGAGACCAGCGCTTCACTATTTACATCATGCAGCTGTCCAACTGCAGCGCCCTCTGTCTGCCGGCTGACCACAAAATGTACATCTTTTACTTATACTGTAGTTATTAGTCAGCGTGTATTTAGAAGCACGTTTATTTCATACGCATAAAAACAGGAGAAAATTAGACAAGCTGCTGGGTAAAGGCTAAACTGAAAGATTTTATCAACAAGCAATTTCTATATTTGAATCAAACAGTTACATTAGTATGTTAGAGACTGATCTTCACTGTCTGTGTGTGTGTGGGTGAGTAAAGGCGTTGCAGTGTTTGTTTTCTTGTTTGTTGCATGCAGTTTTGCATGTTTCATGCCTCTAGACACTCTTGGCTCATGCAGATTTGGTGCTCAGGAAAAACTGGATACAAACAATCAACAAATCATTCCAACCAGACAAAGAACTAGTGACATCTCATTTGATTTGTCAGCTGTAAAAATTCGTACTGGACGCTTATTGTGACGACATGGTAACACTCTCACCTGTGTGTGCTGCAGATATGTGCGTGCGGCGGTGCTGCCCTGCGTGGAAGCCACTCGCTGCCTCTTCCGGACACGTGGCTCTCTGCCTCAGGACACTGTCGAGGTCAACGAGGTGTTTGGCATGCAGATATCCCACAGCGCACTGCGGCATAAAACACTGAGGGTCGACGTCTGCAACATCAGCAAGTCCAGCCGTGAAGAGTGTCTGGTTAGTCGAAGTAGTTTTTCCTTTTTAATTCACGCATTCTAATGTATATCTTAGCTGTGCTGATTAATCTGTTGATTTCATTACACTTAAAAAAAAAACAAATGTCAGTGGAAGCTGCAGCGTTGATGACAACATCCCTCCATTGTATTTCCATCCTTCTGTCTCCTTCCCTCCCCCTCCAGGCGGGTGCCCAGATCAGCCTGGCTGATGTCAACTGTTCAGAGGAGAGATGCACCAGGTGGTACAACCTGCTGAGCCACGCCTACATGACCGACATCAGCAGCAAGGACAAAGAGAGCAGATCAGCTGGCGGCTCTAACAGGGTACACACTATGAGCTCAGAATCATTCAACATGGCTCAAACTGTACACAGGAACTATGAAATACTTCAATGGCTTGTTATTAGTGAGGCCATTAAATCAGAGTAGCTTTAGAAATGGGATTTATTTATCCATTCATTAGAACAAAATGGTTGGAGCCATCCTGCATGTGTTGGCAGAAATCAGGGAGTTAACTTGAAAATGAATAATGAACTCAGACAAACTCCTCAGATCAGTAATAACTAACCTGCTGCAGGAACATTAGCAGACTATTTCAGTGCATTCTGTTATGTCATCTTCAGTGAAGCTAACAAGTAGCACTGAACCGTTAGCGTAAAATACACAACAGTCAGAAAAGAAAACCTTTCAAAGTAAACACACAGATGTAAATGTATGTTCTGTGTTTTCAGACTGCTGTGAGTTCCAGTGTTTCCAGAGACCGAGCTCCGGAGGACGATGTGTGGTGAGTGTCTCATTTCCAAGGTTTACTTTTTCTTATTTATTACCTTCACCAAGGAGGTTATGTTTTCACCATGTCTGTTTGTTCTTTAGTTTTGTTAGCAGGATTACACTAAAACTATCCCACAAAAGTTTTTTTTGAGTAATCCTGCTCACAAACAAACAATCCAACCAACACACACTGAGAGAACACAACCTCCTTGGCGGAGGTAACCATTGGTTCCAAACGTCTACAGCTTAAAATAACCTCTGAATGATCCAGTATTTCATTTTAAAAAGTCAAAATTAGAGAGAAGTTATAAATTTGACAAAAAAATTGTTTATCGGAACTCCTTTTTTTCAATTTCTCATGACCCCTCAGATTTATCTGGTGACCCTTTGGAGAGTCCAGACCCCTAGTTTGGGAACCACTAGACTAAATTAAAGATATATAAAAACACATTGATGCATCAATATTAATAATCTCATATTGTCAAATGTCCTTTTCCTTACTAAGATTTTAAATGCAGGACTTTTACTTCATGGTGTTGCTGTTTATACTTCTAATACTGAGAAAGTAAAGAAATAAAGAACCGAGTTTTTCTTTTTCTAACTTTGTCTCTGTTTTTGATCCGTCAGGCATGGCGACCACCTGGAGGCAGACATGTTTGATGATGATGATGCAGAAGGAAATGGCATGGAGGAGGCGGGGCCTCTGGAGGAAGAGGATGAGTTTTATCCTGAAAGCAGCCCATGGGAAGCGGAAGAGGAGGAGGAGAAACCTCCTCCTCCTCCTCCTGCTCCTAAGACAGCAGCAGCAATCACAGAGAAGGTAAATAAGTTGTTTTCTACTGATCGCTGATGAAGCCTGAAGGAAAAACTCCCAAAGGAAAAGTTCATGATGTTCTTGTTGGTTAGATTGTTGTTTTTTTTAATCCATAACCCTGATTCTAAAAAGTCTGGATGTCGTGTAAAACATAAATAAAACAGAATGTGATCCTTCTTTGAGATATACTCAATTTAAAACAGTACAAAGACTAAATATATTAAATATTTTAACTCATCATTTTCATTGTTTTTTGTAAATATATGTTTATTCTGAATTTGATGCCAATCCAAGCTAATCCTGGCCGCGTGTTCTTTGTCCAGGTCAACAAGGAGACGAGCATGGACAGCATGTTGCCGTCCCACCACTGCTCAGTGGTTCGACCGAAGGAACGCCGCCCAGACATCCACCAGCAGAACCCCTTCATGAGGGGGAACACCATCATCCGCTCCAAGACCTTCTCCCCTGGACCGCAGAGCCAGTACATCTGCAGGGTAAACTCAATGAAAGAATCATGTCAGCAGCAGAAAAAAACACAATACAAAAAGAGAGAAAAACAGACCGTGAACTCTGAAGATTTCACAAATACAGTGAGGTTTCCTTTACTGCTTTTATCTTCCCAGATAAACCGCAGTGACAGCGACAGCTCCACCCTCTCCAAGAAGTCTCCGTTTGTCAGAAACTCCTCCGAGAGACGCAGCATGCGCATGAAGAGGGTAGGAACTTCACTCCAAGTCTTCTAATCTGTTTCTGTAGAGATGACATAGGATTTTATTGACAGTGTCAAATTTGCTGCTGATAGTCATGAATTCCAGCGTTGGGGCGACGCACAGTCTGAAGTACGTCAGTACTGTGGAGTACAGTTTCACCCTTTCTTGACACTTTAACAGTGAACTCAAACCTGCAGCTTTAATGAGTGCATTAAGTGTCGCCTTCTTCCTCCAGACAGACCACGAGCCTGTTTGTGTTATGCATCTTAAAGCCACCAAACAATTCCCAGTGAAGTGACTCTTAATATTTAATAACCATCTGAATGTTTAATGCAGCTCTGACATTTGCCAGCTTCAGTTAATTTAGAGGCAGTTCATCCTGGGGCTCGAACAGCAGCTGGAAATTCACACACATCATGTTTGATGACAGTGTTTTCAAGTAATTCCAGTTTCTGCCCTCATCTGTCTGTCAAAGTAACAGCTTTGGGCTTTTCAGCCCCAGATCTCTATTCCGTAAATATCTTCTAATATAGCAGGACTGTTGTGGATGGAGCTGCAGTGCTCACATGATACAAACCATCTGCAGTTTGTTGCACTGAGGTGTAAAGTCCTGATACCAAGGAAGGAAGCTGCATTTTGATTATTTTGCAGTTTCAGCCTTTCCTAATGATCAAAAATGGAGATTTATCCATCTTAGATATTGAATATCTTTGAGTTATGGACTGTGGAACAAAACAAGACCACTGAAGACAATATGCTGGTATTTTCCACAATTTAATGATATTTCAAAGACAAAATAATTAATTTAAAAATAATCTGATTATTAAACTTATTGTTTCTTTTGTGTTTTTGTGTGCAGCACATAACTGTGTCCCTTCCTGTCCTCCCTTTAGCCTCCCATGCAGGTAAAAGGTCTGGACGGTCTCCTGCGGACGTCCCTGGATCTGGAGTTGGATCTGCAGGTGTCCCGGACGCGTCAGGCCCGGCTGGCGCAGGAGCTGCGGGTGCTGCGGGAGCTGAAGTCGCAGCTGGAGAAGGCGAGGCAGCAGGGCCAGAGAGAGCTGCCAGCCTGGGTCAAAGAAGACGAACGGTTCCGGATCCTCCTCAAACAGGCCGAGAAACAGGTGAGTGACCCTCCCGGTGTCGGAGAATGCATCTGTAAACGAAGGAGAGCAGAGGTCAGTATCTGAACACCTCTGTCCTCTTTGTTCCCGTTCAGACGTGTGAGGAGCAGCTACAGGAGAAGCGGGTGGAGAAGATGATGAGGGCAGCAGCCAAGGACGTGCATAAAATCAGGGGCCAGAGCCGCAAAGAGGTCCCAGAGGTCCAGACCTTCAGGTGGGAGAGAAAACAGACCGGGGTCTCATGACAGAAACTTTTTCTTACCTGTTGTCTTATCTTAAATTTAAAAGACAGAAAAAAATCATGCCTTCCTATTGCAAAAACAGTTCCAAATTCTACTCTCTCTTCCAGAGAGAAGATGGCCTTCTTCACACGGGCAAAGACCAGCATCCCCGACCTGCCGGCCGACGACGTGTAGAGAAGCATTTCAAAGTATTTCACCTCCCCAGTCTTAACCTGCTGTTCCCGACACAAATGAAGCAAACGTTTGGCGGTGTAATGAAGAATTTTAAATCGTGACATGTTTCGTTGAAACCGTGAAGAAACGCATTTTTAAAGAGCTCAGCATTTCTAATGTGGATAGTCTTTGTAAATTAGTCATAGCACTGCTAGAGCTTTTATTTGTATTGTTTCTCCCTCTCTCCTGCTCTTTATGGCGTTGTGTTTCCGTTACTAACAGGCTTATTATAGGCTCACAGGTGTTTAAAATCATTCCAGCACAAAGTCCCACAGCTGCATGTGTGGGTACGAACAGTTTAGTACTACGAACAGCACAGCTGGACAAAAAATATATATGTTATACAGCACAAATTTAAAAAAGGTACTAAAGCAAAATAAGCAACTTAAGCTGAGGATAAAACAAAAATAAATATCTAAATTTAAGAGACATTTAATATTGACCTTCAAGTATTTAAAAAAAAAGTTTATATGCAGACAAGCCTGAAGTTGAAGCACAGATGGTTGTACATAGCATCATCAGCATGCTTTCTGTTGTAACGTCTTTAACCGCACCGTTCAGGAACACGAGGACAACTTGAGCGTGTCTTTGCTTTACAAACCAAATGAATCAGGTCTGGTTTATAATCAGCCAATCAGAGCTGACGTTCTTCTCTGATCGTCTCTCACCACATCGACATGTAGAAACAGCACCAACTCTCACTAACACTCAGGTAGTCGATCGGAATAGTCTGCACTTTAAGAAACTTGAGGTAAAAGAAAAAAGTGTAAAAAAAAAGAAGAAGAAAAAAACCCATTTGGAAACCTTTGCCTCGTGCTGGAATGATTGTAGATTGTTTAAACAAAGATTGTCGAAACACACAGCTAGTGAAGATCAACATGTATTTTTGATGACTGTGAACTTCTTACTGATTGTATGACTAGAAGAAAGTAACTAAACCCCAAACCACTGACCAGCAGCTGACAGCCAATCAAAGGCCAGCAGACCGACTTTTTTTTCTCTGATCTTCACTCTCATTGGCTGTTCTGAACTCCTCAGACTCCTCCTCCTCCTGTGTCCATTCTGTAACTGGATATTTTGGATACATATCTGTGTCACTGTCTTGCCTCGGAGGACTGGATGTTAGCATGGTGCCCCAGCAGAAGTGAACAAACGCGTCATCGTTTCTTCTTGAGCTGCAAGAGAAACATTTTTATCTTTATTTGAAGAGGTTCCTTCAGTTTTACTCAGCTCAACGGGGCCTTCTAAAGTGCTAATATGTTAATGTATTTAACTCTATCAGTTACTGCAGCTTTCAATGTCTGCATGTACAGTACGTATATGAGTGATGTGCGGGGCGGGTTTTTTTAATATGTGATGACAGCCAATAAGCACCGCCCAACCAGCAACAATATGTGCTAATCAATTACCAAAACCCGACCCACAGGCCGCCACCTTTATATTAGCTAAGTTATCAGGACTGAAGAGATGCAGTGCAAGTTGCTGTTCCTCACCCTTTTTCCTCTTTCTCACCCACCCAGTTCTACCCCCCCCCCCCCCCCCCCCCGGGACAGTCAGTGGTTGACTTCTTGCTGGGTCACCATGCTAAACATGTGTTTTTGGTACATGAGATGCTTTGGATGAGAGAATCTACCACATAGCACAAACTGTTCATATAATCATGTCTCCATCCCTGAATGTAGCTGACACAAACCTAACTGCTGCTGTCATTCCAGCTGTTTCTCAGCTGACCTCTTATTTAGATCATGTATTGATTTGGTGTTTGTATGTTTAAGACCAATTTTTTTGTTAGCTGTTTTTTTCCCCCCAATCCTTCACTGATCTCCAAAAAGTCTCAAAAATGAAAATTAGCCTTGTTTTCTGATAATTAAATACTGTAAATGTTTGAAATTCACATATATAGAATAGTCACACCATTTTCAGGTAGAATAGGAATATTATTCACAAGTGTCTATAAGAATAATAAATATCCCACAAATATATAATAATCAAACTCTACAGCTCCTCATGCTTCCTCTGGAAAAAACGAAAAGGAGAAATATTGAATCAAATGCTGGGAGGACGTTCACTATGAGGCGGCGTTCACATCACAGGAATGAATGGTTGATTCTCACCAAGACCTGATACCAGTCTGAACACACACACAATGAACACGAGATCAATACCAAAGATAAATGCCTCAAGTACACAAACAGAAATCTGGTGGTCCAAATAACACTTGACCTCTAATAACCACAACTGTTCCATCCCTATAAATGTCACATTTGTGATGTTCTGCATGTTCAGCTGTGCAGACGTCCATTTGTGGAACACCCTGTGGTGTGAACAGAACCTTGTGTTCTTTTTGCAGCACATCAGAGACTTAAAGGAGTATTTCACTCCTGCAAAGATGGTCTTGTCGCAAAACTGGGCCGTCTTTGTTGTAGAAAGATACAAATATTTCTGACCACAACGAGAGAACGCTGCACTGCACCGGACCAGCAAACACCCAGCTATAAGGTGGGCTGTGTTTGGCTAACTCATTAAAAAAAAAGGAAACAACAGGCTTGTTCCAATCAGAGGAGCCTTTTTTACTGACTCCGCATCATAAGACCTAAGAACGATTATAGTTCTTAGAACTCCGTTTAGGGGAACTTTGTGTTTCTATCTTTTTATCCACGCGATGATGTAAACATGCAGGTCATTTCGAGGTTTCTGTAGTAGAGTGCAGAAATCTGTCAAGTCTCAAAAGTCCCTTTTAATTCAATGAAATCTTAATCCGAAACTCCCAACAATACATGTGCATCATCAACAAAGATTAACAGACTTTATTCATCCCAAAGTGGGGAATTCCTGAAACACTTGTGAAACAAATAGTAGTCATTACTTTAAAAACTAAAAAAATAGACTCCAATGAGAAAAATAAAGTGATAAAAAACTAAACACACACTGGGAGCTGCAACAGCGGCGCCACCTAGCAGACGTGGCCGCCATTTAGCAGACGTGGCCGCCATCATTTGGCTGCCACCTAGCAGACGTGGCCGCCATTTAGCAGACGTGGCCGCCATCAAGCAGACGTGGCCGCCATCAAGCAGACGTGGCCGCCACCTAGCAGACGTGGCCGCCATCTAGCAGATGGGTTCCTGCAATGTTCAGGAATGTGAAAAAGGAAAAAAATCATGGATCAACCCCTTTATTCAGACGTTACTCCAGAGTTGAACGGTTCCTTCTTTGGCACACATTCGACTGTTCTACCTTGAAGGATTTTTAGCTGTCTGTAATTCCTTTAGCATTTTACACAGTACCTGAACGCCTCACTTCCTCTCCATTAAATCGCTCCATCGTCATGCCAAATTGGAGCGACACAAAACATGAGTGAATTCTGATCCGACTGTTCAAACTGAGATCACGCTGCCCTTAAATGACATACTTTTGTTCGCCTTGTCAGTAAAGGGTTAAAATATGTTATATCATGTGACAGAAGCAGTCAGGTCTGGCCTCCTCCTGCGGCGTGAACGTAGCGGCGTCCTGTGACGGGCTGAGGGTTTTACTGTAGCAGGGACTATGTGAAAAAACTTAATGAAAGCCTCTGGAGTTATGGGAAGGAGCGTGCCTTTCAAGAGCAACATGTAAATTATTATTTTCTCGTCTTAAATGTCCAAACAGGAGCTGGAAATGTAGAGAAACGTTTGCGTTGATTTTCCTGATGTGAACGTTTGTAGAGCGAGTAGTTCTAAAGAAGAAGACTGTGTGTAGTCTGACCATTAGAACCGTCTGTTTAATCGTTTTAACCTCTAAATCATTTATCTGGATGAAGGAATGTAGGTTTTTACTACAAGGAATCACAAGCATTCAGAGAAACACACAAATGCTGTTAGTCAAATAATTATTTTTTCATCGTGTAGATTGTGATATAATTCTTGTTTTCTGAAGTTCAAGTGTAATTTTTTTTCCTCATGATTTTTTTCTAATGAATCTGTTTGTATTACGGCTGGTGATGAACCTGGTAATGTGTATGGAAGCGGCTATGACAAACATACAGCTTGTATTTATTGCACTTTGTGATTTGGGTGTGCTTTTCCTGTTTTTTTTCTTTTTATCGCCAGACTCCCGAAAAGCTGTGAATTTTATTCTCAGACACTGTACTGTCGACCAGAGTTGTAAATATTTCACCAGCACAAAAAAAACAAAAAAAAACAAACACTATGTTTTGTAGTTTCACAACAAATTAAAAAAAGTTCTTCTCTTCTATTTTGATGTGTTTTGTTGGTTTTTATTCCTGAAAATGTTTTTTTGTTTTACTCCTTTTTAAAATCTCAGGTATGGATGTGTTGTAGATTTCCATTGTCATCTTTAACGATGAACAAATATTTGATATTAAGAGTTTAAGTCCAGATGGTTTTGTAGATTATACTGTATATGTTAGTTTTGTAGGATTGAGGATTTATTTTATTTTTGCTTTACATTTTATTTGGCTCTCCCTTTTAAGGTTTATCATATAAAAAGATGGTTATAATATCTTGATTTTCCTCATCACTATTTAAACAAGTCGCTAAAATTAATTTTCAGAAACTGCAGTCCTCTAGCGGTAGGCGTGGGTTCGATTCCGACCCGTGGCCATTTGAAGTATGTCTTCTCTCCCACATTTCCTGTCACCTCTTTAGGCTGTCCTATCAATAAAGGCAAAAATTGCCCAAAAAAATAACAAACAAACAAACAAAAAGTTACCCAGATCCTTAAGTAAAAGTACAAATACTACAATGTATGTGAGAATTTTATTGGTGAAATACCTCTAATAAAATGTAGACATCTGAAATATGACAAGTAGACACAACAACATTGGAAGCTTCTGACTCAACCTTTGACAAAGTGTATTTTATAAGCTTCTTGTATGAAGCTTCATGATAAGAGATCAAGTAGTAAAACAGGTCAAAAAAGACTTCTCTCCCTTTGGTGGGGGAGGGCCCTCCGGGGAGGGCCGGAGCAGATCATCCTACCTTGCTTAAAATTAAAATACTTAAAAGTACAAATACTTCAAATGTATATTTCAGTATAGTAGCTACTGGAGTATGAGTATTTTAGCTACTTTAACCATTTAACCATCAACCTTCATGTGTGGGCATACAGTGCATACAGATGGTGGCGGTATTCACCTCTAATGATAGTTTGCGATCTGCCAATAAACGCCGAAGAAGAAGAAGAAGCAGAAGGCCCGGAAGTATATTTGAAAGTTGTTGACGTCTTCCTTTTACCTCAGTTTGTTTCATCAGCCACGAGTTTCCGCATTCTGTCGATAGATTGAAGAGTGTTACTCCAGTATTTCACAAAGATGGGAGACCTTGTAACCGAGTACACAGCCCGGCTGCAGCAGCAGGTAAGTGGCTGGTTAGTGGACAATGTAGCTAACTTAAGCTAGCAGGCTAAACGTGTGTCACACCGGTCCTCAGAAGCAGCGCTAAACTTCACGTACGAAACTTTAAATTTAAAGTGGTTCTGCTTGACATTACGATTAATGACATCCCCGAAAAAACTAAAGAATGTCTGGCGGGAATATTGTCTGTAATCTCAAATTCGGCTACAAGTCATCACACGAAACCCCACTTATTTAAGTAAAAAAAAAAAAAACATTTGTTTTTCCTGTCATTGGTCAAGTCAGACCATCCCTCTGTTAAACGACGAGATGTGGATGTCAAGAGTTTTTGCTTAATGTCTCATTTCTGTGCCGAATTTACCTCATTAATGTGTGACTGTATTGTCAACCTAAAAATATTAAATGAGACGATATTTAAATGAACTATCCTTTACATGAATTTACAGTTTACCGGTCAGAGCTTAATTAGGATTTCCGCCCTCTAGAGGACCATTTGTGTTATATGAATCTCTTCAATCCGTCTCTGTAATTGTATAAAATACATCAGTTGTTATGATACATATCAAAAACAATTTAACCTACACAATCGAGAGAAATGAGGGTTTGGGATTGCCATGAATTTCCACTTGAAGGTTTGTTGTATCATATCCTGAGAGTGAAGCAGCTTTTGGTTTCATTTTGACTTCATGAACCTGAGGTCCAACTAGGACGGAACTCAGTAAAGCTCAAAACTCCCCTTTAATTCAGTAACGTCCAAAGTCAGACTCATAGCCCTGAACCATGATGTAAGTTACTGGAAATGTAACAGCCAACTATTTAAATCTTTTTAATTTTTTAATTTTTATTTGGATCCACAAATCAAATTGCACAAAGATAACAACCCTCTAAATTTACCACATACAAAAAAACAAAAAAATCAAAATCTATGAATTATTCCTGGAGAAGTTGAATAAATCGTCAAAAAACACAAAGTTAAAGATCTGCCCCAAAATTAAATGGATTGTATTCTTACCCAAGTCCCCTCCTTTCACCAAGTTTCATGGAAATTTATTGAGTTTTTTTTTTTTATATATAATATAATCCTGCTGACAAACCAGCAAAAAAACAGACATGGGTGAAAACATAACTTCCTTGGTGGAGGTAAAAATAACACTTACACATTGAAGCCTTGTGTGAGCAAAGGAGTTGAAGGTTATAAACATCAAGTCTGCACAGAAGTATCCTAAAAGTTCAATATTTAAACTGAAAGCCCTTTTTTTCCCTTTAAGGCCAGAAAAATATTTTGGCACATTTGCAGCACTGGCTCTAAATGTTGTTGTTGATTAAATTAATGCCTATTGAATTAGAAAACATGAAAGGAAATGCCAGAAATCAATATTCAATTTCTTCAATTCAAAAAAGAAAAATACCTCGAGGGTTAGAAGTATGTATTAGTGACAGTGTATTTAATGAATAAATGATTTTGTGATGTTCAGTGCACTTAAACCAGTTTACCCAGCTTTGTGTGTTAATGTTTGTGCTTCAAGTTCAGTTAAAGATCACACAAGATACGTTCAGATTAATGAAAGTCACATGAAAACAGTCTGTTCACTCTACAAAAATACAGAACATTTTTTCTCAAAACTAAAAATCCATTTTCTGTTTACAGAGTAGTGACAGAATTACTGCTAATGATATTTTACATTTGTAATTAAATTAATGCTATTTAAAATGATTGATTTACACTGTTTGAATGTTGGTCAGAGCAGATCCTGAGATCACTCTGAATCTCAAAAATATACATATTTTTTCAGGAGCAAGAGATCCAACGACTCTCTGCAGAGATCGAGAGTCTAAAAAACCCACCGAACCTGAACTCATCTGCACATGTGGAAGAGCTGAGGGAGGAAAACACCAGGCTGAAGTACCGCATCAACATCCTGAAGAGGGTGAGTGACACAGCGGCCAGGAACCATCTTCTCTGATGATGGTACATCTCTGCTTCCTGCTGTGCTACAGCTGCTGCTGACTGTACATCAATATGGTGGCTGACAAGGGCCAAATGAGCTACAGCAGGCTGAAATGTCTCCATTTGGAGAAACATGCTGCAGCTTCAGAAATGATGCCACAAACAAATGTAACAGAAAAATCCTGCTTATTTAGTCAATAACATAGTTCTGCAGACCTGTATGTGTAACAGCTTGATTTATACCAGAGAGAGAGAGACAGGGGGGAGAATGAAGGGAGAGAGACGGAGAGAAAAGAGGGAGGGGGAGAGAGAGAGGAGAGGAGAGAAAAGAGGGAGAGAGAGGAGGGAGGGTAAGATGAGAGAGAGAGAGAGAGAAAAGGGAGGGGGAGAGGAGAGGAGAGAAAAGAGGGAGAGAGGAGGGAGGGTAAGACGAGAGAGAGGGAGAGAAAAGAGGCGAGAGAGAGAACAGAGCAGAGAGAGGGTAAGATGAGGGAGAGAGAGACAGGGGAGAGAGAGATGAGAGGATAAGACAAGAGGGAGGGAGAGAGAGAAAAGACAAAAGAAAGAGAGAGAGGAGAGAAAATAGGGAGGGAGAGGATTTAGGGAAAGACAAGAGGAGAGAGAAAGGGGAAGGAAGAGGGAGGGAGAGAAATGAGGGAAAGAAGAGGGAGAGAGAAGAGAGAGAAAATAGAGAGAAACGAGGGAAAGACAAGAGGGAGAGGAAAGATAAAGAGAGAGAGGAAGAACAGAAAGTAAGAAAAGAACAGACAACAGCGAGAGCGAGGGAGGGAGAGAGAAGAGAAAGAACAGTTGTAATAAGTTTGGTCTCTTTTAATAACATTTTGTTTCTTGTATAAATGTTGCTGTTGTATCATTTTATACAGCAGACCAATAAAACATTCATGGATTTTATTAAATCAATGAGAAACTTATTTATCAAAGATCAATACTCAGAAATGAGCCTTAGTGGGGGGGTAAAAAGACGTGTTGGTGGAGGTTTGACTCTTCGGAGCTCCTTCCTGTTATCGTCTCCTTCTTTCCCATCATGCATCATGTCTGATGGTGAGGCTGCTGTGCTGCGTGTCCTCAGAGCCTGCAGGAGGAGACGACTCCCTGCAGTCCATCCATGCTGGACATCAACCAGCGGCTCCGGGAGGTTTTCAGCGAGGCCATCTGGGCTTCCTTCCCAGAGCTGGAGAACCCTCCGCTGGCCGTCGCACCCAACCAGCAGGCCAAGTTTGGAGACTACCAGTGCAACAGTGCCATGGCCATGGCCCAGGTGAGACGTCCTGTCAGAGGACTCTTTAACCTGAGTCTGCAGATGCTGAAATGGTTTAAATGTCTTGAATTTAGTTTAATAGATTTAATAATGAAAGTTCATTTTTAGTCCTGTTTTTTCAGTAGTAAACAGTGTTTTTACCAGCTTAAGCTACGCTACAACACTTCAGTTAATCTGTCCAGCTGCTCTGAGATCTGCTGGGACGTACTGAGGTTAGCTGCTCAGGAAAAGTGTCTTCCTGGGATTAAAAAGAGGGAATAATCATATTTCTGGTATCATGTCCATTCAGTGTTTGAATTAATGCTGCTGCAGATGCTGAAAGCGAAAGGAATGAAAATCAACCCGAGGGAAATCGCGGAGAAGATCATCCAGAACCTACCAGACAACGAACTTATCCAGAAAACTGAAATCGCAGGACCAGGTACGAAACATACAAAACATACAAAGAGACTTTTCCTGTCAGCTTTGACAAAGTCATTTCCTGCAAAGGATCAATAAAGTATCTATCAATCAATAAAGATTTGTTTGAAAGCAGGAGTTAGTTTATCATAGAAGAAGTTGGTTTGCTTGTGGAGGCTTCACTGAGGCAGGAGCGTGCTGCCTTGATTACATTTAAATTAGCTGCAACATGTACAGATTGTACATTTAAATTAGCTGCAACATGTACAGATTGTACATTTAAATTAGCTGCAACATGTACAGATTGTACATTTAAATTAGCTGCAACATGTACAGATTGTACATTTAAATTAGCTGCAGCATGTATAGATTGTACATTTAAATTAGCTGCAACATGTACAGATTGTACATTTAAATTAGCTGCAGCATGTATAGATTGTACATTTAAATTAGCTGCAGCATGTATAGATTGTACATTTAAATTAGCTGCAGCATGTATAGATTGTACATTTAAATTAGCTGCAGCATGTATAGATTGTACATTTAAATTAGCTGCAACATATATAGATTGTACATTTAAATTAGCTGCAGCATGTATAGATTGTACATTTAAATTAGCTGCAGCATGTATAGATTGTACATTTAAATTAGCTGCAGCATGTATAGATTGTACATCGTTGTCATGGCGCCGTACTGAAGCTTCCTGTTCTCTCTGCCTTCTGGATATTCTGTGCTTCATTCTCATCGTCTCCTCTGATGGTTTTGTCTTCAGGTTTCATCAACATCCACCTGAAGAAGACTTTTGTCTCCAGACTGTTGAGCAACATGCTGATAAACGGAGTGAATCCCCCCCCACTGGCCTCCAGGAAGAGGGTGCGTCCCTCTCCCTCATGTAGATATATGTAATAGATTACACCAGTAAATGAGTAAATAAAACATGACATTATATACAAAGCAGCAGCTTAAAGGACAGATTTTATATTGGTTGTTAATTCGTATTTTCTGTTTAGACATTATTCTGACAAATATTCAAAATGAAACAATATGAAGGATAAACTGTCAGATACTAAAAGTCATAACATTTACAGATAACTAATGTTTTATTAGTGTAGATTAGGAAAACAAAGTTCTAAAAGTGCTTTCAATATTCCATGTTATGAAAATGATTATCATAAATCTACATTTACTCATCCAGGTGTTGAATTCTGTCATTAAAGTATTGAATTCTACCATAATGTTAATAAAAATATAAAATTCTACCATAATGTTAAGAATATTGAATTCTACTATAATGTTATTAAAAATATTATAATAGCGTTATGAGAAAATATTCAGTTATTTTATCAAAGTTAATAGAAACGTATTCTATCACGAGTATAATAATATAGTTATATTATTATTATTATTAAATAATGCTTTATTAGCATTATTAGAAATTATATTAATTTTGTATTGTGTTGAAAATAGTGTTTAAATAAAAAAACATTATTCACGTTAATCAACAATATTGAATTCTATCCTATAAGTGTTATTAATTGGATTATACTTCATTAGTGTTATTAATAAACGTAATTCTACTGTATCACTGAATTGTACTGTATTAGTGTTGTATAATTAAATCTATGGTATTAGTTTTATAGAAACTATAATATTTCATGAAATTATAATGAAGCATTTTTACATGTTGATATTTATTATGTCTTGTTTACTCGTTGTTTGTGTGTGTTGGTCAGGTGGTGGTGGATTTCTCCTCTCCAAACATTGCCAAAGAGATGCATGTGGGCCACCTTCGCTCCACCATCATCGGGGACAGCACCTGTCGGCTCTTTGAGTTTCTGGGCTACGACGTTCTCAGGTCGGTTCAGTCGTTCCCAAAACCTGCTGATCATATGATCACACAGCGCTAAAGCAATAGAACTAAATCTTTTTATTTGTAATAAAAATGTCAAATTAGTCCTTAAAGCTTTATCCTGTCTGGTTACCATTTGAGGACGTAGACAAACATTCAGTGTCGTCTGCTGAGAACCTTTAAACACAGAACTACAGACATTCAGACACATTCAAACAGGAAATGCTATGAATGAATCATGAATCTTAATGTTTTATCTCAGGTTGAACCACGTGGGAGACTGGGGGACCCAGTTTGGGATGCTGATTGCCCACCTCCAGGATAAATTCCCCAACTACTTAACCCTCTCCCCGCCCATCAGTGACCTGCAGGCCTTCTACAAAGTCAGTTCTGACTCCATCTGTCTCTGTTTTCTACAGTCCACAGGAAATAATGACAAAGGACTTTTACCTTAACTTCCATCAACATGCGTCGTCACTCAGTAGGTTTAATACTAGTTAGCTGTAGGTTTCAACTTTTAAAGACGTCCCTCAAAAGGGGAGAAAAAGAACCAAAGCTTTTTCCTATCAAAGCTAAACTAAACTAAAAATAACCTTTAAATGTAATGAACTTTAATGTTGTTTAACATAACATTCTGTGGAGCATCATATTGTCTGATACTGTATAAACATAGAGCATCATCTGTTCTCTCTGCTGTCGTCTTCCCTCATTTCTCTCCACACCTCATTTACTCCTCTTCTTCTTCTTTTTTTGTGTTGGTCTCATTTTTTCCTTCTGTTGTCTTTCTCCTCCCTCCCCCAGGAGTCAAAGAAACGCTTTGACTTGGAGGAGGACTTCAAGAAGCGAGCGTACCAGTGTGTCGTCAAACTGCAGAGCAAAGAGCCCGACTTCATCAAAGCCTGGAACCTCATCTGTGACGTTTCTCGCAAAGGTAGAAAAGTTTCTGAGACGGAAGTGTTTCACAGGGGGAATTAAAGAGCGATAAAAGAAAAACATGAAGGGTAACAACTGAAAGATTACAAACTAGAATATAGCAGCACAATAAAGAGGGAGCTCAGATAAAACCAAAAGAAGACATTAACCTCTTTCACACAGAGAAAGAGTAATGAAGTAATGAAGTCCCTCAACAACATGTTTGTTTGTTTACACTGAAGCAACCCATATAAAGGGGAAGTGAAAGAAATTCATTGATCCACCCCGTTATTTGGACCCACTTCCTGCCACATGCTCAACCATCCGGTCACGTTTAATGAAAATCTGTGTTCCAGAGTTTCAGAAGGTTTACGACTGCCTCGACATCAAGATCACAGAGAGAGGAGAGTCGTTCTACCAGGACAAGATGACCGACAGGGTGAAGGAGTTCGAGGAGAAAGGTCAGTGTGCAGCAGTTGATAAGAAGACTGTCTCTGGGTCACCTGAGGTTGTACCTCAATGGTCACCAGGTTGTACCTCAATGGTCACCAGGTTGTACCTCAATGGTCACCAGGTTGTACCTCAATGAACTCAGTTATCAAAGATTTTGTTGATGCTTTTTTTTTTTACCAATGAAATCTATGAAATTGGAGTCTGCTGTTACCTGGTCTCACCACTAGGGGGGACTGTTGTTCCATAAATGCCCTCCCACCCCTTTTCTGTTTGTTTTGGTCTAATTTCCTCCTTTTCACCCTCAATTCCCTGTTTTTCTGCTTCATCCATTTCTTTTCTCTCTTTTTTTCCTTCAATCATACGCATATTATTTTCTCTCTCTCAAATGTTTTCCTTACTTCCATCCTGCTCCCTCCTCTGTGCTCCCTCCTCACCTATTCACCCGTCTTTCCCTTCTTCCTCTTGTCTGTCCCTCTTCCCCAGGCCTCATTCAGCTGGAGGAAGGTCGTAAGCTCGTCTTCGTCCCGGGTCAGCCCATCCCCCTCACCGTAGTCAAGTCCGACGGCGGCTACACCTACGACACGTCAGACCTCGCAGCCCTGCACCAGCGAATCTTTGAGGAGAAGGCGGACATCCTGATCTACGTCACTGACAGTGGACAGGTGGGTGGAGGGAGGAGAGCGTGGACAGGTGGGTGGAGGGAGGGAGGGAGGAGAGCGTGGACAGGTGGGTGGAGGGAGGGAGGAGAGTGTGGACAGATGGGTCGAGGGGGGAGAGCGTGGACAGGTGGGTGGAGGGGGGAGAGTGTGGACAGGTGGGTGGAGGGGGGGGAGAGTGTGGACAGGTGGGTGGAGGGGGGGGAGAGTGTGGACAGGTGGGTGGAGGGGGGGGGAGAGCGTGGACAGGTGGGTGGAGGGGGGAGAGTGTGGACAGGTGGGTGGAGGGGGGGGAGAGTGTGGAAAGGTGGGTGGAGGGAGGAGAGCGTGGACAGGTGGGTGGAGGGAGGGGGGAGAGCGTGGACAGGTGGGTGGAGGGAGGGGGGAGAGCGTGGACAGGTGGGTGGAGGGAGGGGGGAGAGCGTGGGTGGAGGGAGGGGGGAGAGCGTGGACAGGTGGGTGGAGGGAGGGGGGAGAGCGTGGACAGGTGGGTGGAGGGGGGAGAGCGTGGACAGGTGGGTGGAGGGAGGGGGGAGAGCTTGGACAGGTGGGTGGAGGGGGGAGAGCGTGGACAGGTGGGTGGAGGGGGGAGAGCGTGGACAGGTGGGTGGAGGGAGGGGGGAGAGCTTGGACAGGTGGGTGGAGGGGGGAGAGCGTGGACAGGTGGGTGGAGGGGGGAGAGCTTGGACAGGTGGGTGGAGGGAGGGGGGAGAGCTTGGACAGGTGGGTGGAGGGGGGAGAGCGTGGACAGGTGGGTGGAGGGGGGAGAGCGTGGACAGGTGGGTGGAGGGAGGGGGGAGAGCTTGGATGTTTTAACGCTCTGCAGCAGAAAGTCTCACTTTATTGCAGTGTTAAAGTAAATAAATGCATCATAAAATGGACTTTATTCACCTTTGAGAGGACAGAAGAAGCCTGACCTGCAGACACAAACCGGCCTCTGTTCATAACATTTCAACATAAAATCCATCATTTGGAACGTTCCAGACTTTTTGGAGTTTGAACACTTAAAGGAGTTCAACCAAAAATAAATATTGGATCGTTATCTTCTCTGTTTTTTCTAATTATGGCATATTTACATGCAAACCAAACTCGTCTAAGGTGGTGAATGTGGTAAACAATATATTGACCAATAATCAGCATGTTAGCATGCTAATGTTAGCATACGAACACAGAGTCTCCAGTGTGACGGTCGACTCATTCAAAATAAAATTATTAAAGGTGAGAGACTGACTGAGTGTCTGTGTGTGTGTGTGTGTGTGTGTGTGTGTGTGTGTGTGTGTGTGTGTGTGTGTGTGTGTGTTCTCTCCTGTAGGGCACACACTTCCATGTGGTGTTTGCTGCAGCTCAGATGATTGGCTGGTACAACCCCCAGGTGACCCGGGTGGAGCACGCAGGCTTCGGGGTGGTGCTGGGGGAAGACAAGTGAGTTCAGATTGTGAAGTATTATGGGATGGTTTGGATTCAGGAGGATGTCGTCCATCTGTTGACCCTTCCAGGAGGAAACCAACGCTGTAAATGCAGATAAAACAAACTGCATAAATGAGTGGAACAGGTGACATGACGGAAGTTTAATTGAAAATATTTTAGACGTCGTCTCCATTTTATTTGCACCCTTTTATGGTTTTTCATCACTTAAGACTTAAAAACACAAAAACTTTCACAAAGTTTTGTAAAGACTTCTCCCTCTCTTTCTTTTCTTTTCATAATTCCTCTCCTCCTTTCTCCTCTTTCTCCTCATTCTTCACAGTAACAGCTAACTCACCTGTATTATTTATTCCCTTTAATAGCAGGCAGTGATTACTGAGTGGTTTATAGGTGAGCAGACTATAATTTCAGCACTATTTGTCAGGCTGTTTTTTTTGTCCCGATCAATCGTCCAGAGAAGTGCAGCCGAGTCCAGGCAGGAGGTTGACGTTCTGCTTCACAGAGGCCATAACAAAGTGCTGCTAAATGCTCCGCAGTAACCTCAAGGGCCGTAAATTGGCCTCAGCGTCTGTGCTACTCCAAACTCCATTAGAAATATATCACACTGTTTTCATAATCGCTCATCCAGACAATAAGGGCTTAATGCAACCACAGGGGGGGCTGTTATAGCTGCGAGTGAGCAGAGAACAAAGGGGGGCTATTAAATTTTTGGCTCATGTTCTGCTTGTAATGCTCCTGTGATTTGCTTACAAAATGAACCGCCCAGAGGCGTCGGCAAACAAAAGTGATGTAATAGTTTGTTATCGTGAAAATTCTGTTGTACCTGCTGGAAACTTCTGTCTGACTCTTCTCGTGTTTCTTGCTCAGGAAGAAGTTTAAGACCCGGTCTGGAGACACGGTGAGGCTGATGGACCTGCTGCAGGAGGGGCTGAAGAGGTCCATGGACAAACTCGTAGAGAAAGGGAGGGACAAGGTGAGAAAGGAAACGAAGGAGGAGAGGGACCATCGCCCCCTCCTTATTAACACGTGAGCTTTTACATCATCAAATCGTTTGTCTTCTGCTGAAGGACACATTTGCTGTCTCATAAACTAAAGATAAGGTTCAGGATTGGGTACCGCTGTAATGTAAGGTGTAAACTGGAGTGGTAGGCAGTGGAGCACATACCTCCACCAGGGCCCAACAGCCTCCCAGCTTTATCCAAAATCAGACTCACAGCCCTGTATTTAGAATTTAAGGTCTGGATGTGTAACAGCCAAACATTTAAATCTGGTGGATCCTGGTTTTTATTTGGACCTGCACCAAATTGCACACATTCATAGATACCAGCCACTTAATATGCCTGATATTTTAAAAATCAGGATCCATGTATTATCCCTTGAGAAATTAAAGAAAATGTTGGAGAAAGTGAAAAAAAAATCCTGGATCAGCACCAAATTTTATGGGCTCTATTCTGTCCCAAGACCCATCCTCCCAGTGAGTTTCATGGAAACCTGTTCTGTACTTTTGCACCCGGTTTGTTTTACAGTAATGAACGTCTCACTCTCCATTAATTCTTCTCTCTCTCGTCCTGCACAATCACACCCAGACTCCACCACGCCTGAAACACGTTTTCTTCTCCTCTGCTGAACTGTGAGGACGGCCTGAGAACGTCCGGCCTCTATAGAAACACACATTTTCAGCTCAGAAAAATAACCCTGCTGATGCATTTTTCAGCTCATCCAACAGGACTTTTATGTATTTTATTTAGCTCGGCGCATAAAGGAACACGTCATCCTTCAGTTTGTCCCTTTCAGTGGACTGGAATCATGACTAGAATCATAAAACTATATGAAATAGAAGTAGAAATACTTTCAATTTGTAGCACATGAAGGCTCTGAGTGTCTCCATAGAATCCACGTTCACTTCCTTAGATTAAGCCTGATGTCGTTTGTTTTTCCAAGTAACTTATGAAATCATTCGAACTGGTTGACATTTCTGAGATTTCACCACCATGACTTCCTCTGCAGTATTCCTTCGTTTTGATGAGCGGACATTGTTTTCTCTGCAGCTCCTAACTTACTGAAAGCTGCTGCGATCCCCCTGCAGCGACACACGTTCTTCATCGCTGGCTGCTTTGCTGCTTTGCAGCTTTGTTAAAGACGTTTGTTAAAGACTTTGTTAAAGACAGCTTTCCAGAAAACATCTGTTGACAGGCGTTTCTTTCTGTCATCCATGGATATCGTTAGCTGTTATTTCCTCACACAGCAGACTATCATTGTTTATTTGGTTCTGTTTGCAGCTTCTGATGCTGAGAGGTTTGAAAATATAATTTCAAAGGGAGAAAAACAAGGGAGAAAACAACCGAACCTGACCTGGTTGAGTATTATCTGGAGTACTGGTGCAGTGTAAACAGTGACTTCCTGTTGAACTGCGGTGATTCTAATGCTGAGAAGGTTGTGGGAAACCGGTGCCAACACAGTCTCCCTGCAGGCCCTTCTGGTCTGGCACTCAGCTCTCAGTCTGGGTCAGTGCCCACGTGTACCATCTGCTAACCCTGCCTCATTAAAGCAAACCCCGTCCCTGGCCTCAGCGAACCTCAGTCTGCACCGCTAACGCTGCTGAGATTTATCTCATATTATACTCAGTTCTATTTGTTTTGTTTGTTTGTGTTTATGTGTCTCATAGTTTGTACCCTGTTATGTTCTGTCCTTTCCTGTCTTGTCCTGTTATTCTTTAGATTCCACTGTACACTTTGGTCTGGTCCTTATATGGTCTGGTCCTTTATGGTCTGGTTCTTTATGGTCTGATCCTTATAATGTCTGGTCCTTATATGGTCTGGTCCTTATATGGTCTGGTCCTTGTATGGTCTGTTCCTTTATGGTCTGTTCCTTATATGGTCTGGTCCTTATATGGTCTGGTCCTTATATGGTCTGGTCCTTATATGGTCTGGTCCTTATATGGTCTGGTCCTTTATGGTCTGTTCCTTTATGGTCTGTTCCTTTATGGTCTGGTCCTTATATGGTCTGGTCCTTTATGGTCTGTTCCTTTATGGTCTGTTCCTTTATGGTCTGGTCCTTTATGGTCTGGTCCTTATATGGTCTGGTCCTTATATGCTGTGGTCCTTTATGGTCTGGTCCTTATGTCTGTTAGACATATAAGGAGATAAGGCTCACTGAATCATTGACCTCTTTTAAAGTGTTTCTTAAAACACATTTTTATATACTTTGATGTAATATCCTCTTCACTTTTTCTTTTGTTGTTGTTTATCTGTTAATTAATGTTTATTTTTCTGTCTTCTTATTCCCTTGTTTTATCATGTTCACCCTTTTGGGTGCTGTTTTTTTTTTACAGTTTTATTCCTTCTGTTTTATGGTCTTACTCTGGGTCCAAGATGTCATATTTTATTTTTAATGGAGTTTTTCATTTTTCATTCTTTCTTGTATTTATTGACCATTACCTCTACTTTTCTGCATTTTTTGGTTTTGTACAACCTGCTGTTTATTTTGTATTTTTATCCTCGGTTTTAATTCTTTTAACTTTGTCTCAAACCTTGTTTGTCTCTATGGTTTTGCGCTTACAGTCATCATGTTACCTTGAGTTTCCTATCTTTCTTTTGTCTGTCACAGCACTGTTTTTAAAGGTGCAACATAAATAAGGATTATATTATTATTATTATGTTATGATCTGCCGTCTCCTGTTATGCCTCCACATAACTAGATTGAGCTTATAGATTTGTAAATCATAAAAGAGTGAACTGTTGGCCTCGGTGAAGGTACAAACTCTCGGACTGCGCTGCCTTCGCCTGCAGTAGATCTACCAGTTTGGAAACCACTGGTTTAGTCTGTGAATCAGTCGATCATTTGGTCTTCAGTCTGTCATGCTGTAACTTTTGTTTGCATGATGTTTCTCCTCGTTCTGTTCAGACACAACACGCACAGATTCAAGGAAACTCTGCGGCTTCATAAGTCAATTTAATCTTCGCCTGAGGTCAACCAATTAGATTTGTTGTTAGGATAAAATTCAACTCACTGCGTTTAGTTTTGTAAGCATTGGGCGAAGAACTGCCGGCAGTAATTACCAGCTGATAGAACTAGAGAGTTACCAGAGTATTTCAATGCCTCCAAACCTGTTTTTAACGTATCTGAAATGATCTCTCTGCAGGTCCTGACCCGAGAGGAACTGACCAAAGCCCAGAGGTCCGTCACTTTTGGCTGCATCAAATATGCCGACCTCTCCCACAACCGCGTCAACGACTACATCTTCTCGTTTGACAAGATGCTGGATGACCGTGGCAACACAGCGGCGTACCTACTCTACGCCTTCACCCGCATCAGGTGGGGGCTCACTGTCATGTTCAAGTTAGAACTGAAATGTGATTTGTACCTGGACACTAGGATTGGGTACCTAACTCTGTGCTTACTGTCCTTGGTACTGGCCAAATTGCGTTGGTGATTCGTGTTGTTGGTTGCAAATTTTGGTCCTAGAGAGCACATGTGGGTGAGAGTGACTTAACCTCCTTTTACAGCGCCTGTCCAAGGCTGAACTTCTGAACCTTTAACACACCTCACCATTAATTTTTATTTTTCTATCCTCTTATTCCCTTGTTTTATCATGTCCACCCTGAAACGTTTTGTGAACTAAGAAGCTCAGCCTGACTGTCCATCGACATGGAGGTGAACTGTTCCTTTAATAGTTCTCATAGAGAATATCAGATATTAAAATAGAAAGAACACCAAAGTTCACAACCTGTGACTGTATGAATCAGTCGTTGGTCATCCAGCTGGTCTGTTTGAGACGTCGACAGTGTCTCCAAAGTGAAACTGAGTTCGTCAGACAGATTTCTCCCTCGTCTTTGTCCTTTTACTAGAGAACCTCTCACCTGGACCAGTTTATTTTTTAACCCATATCAGATCATTGTCGCTGGCCCTGGTGGGAGCTCCTGGAAAGGGATTAGTCTCCTGGGTATTTCCAGTTAGCGAGACCCAATTTCTCCTCACCCCTTATCCCCCCCGTATGGTATCGGAGTGCTGCCTTGATCTCACTTGTAGCTCAGAGGATGCAAGTATTGATTTCAGTTATCGATCACCTGATGATTGTTTTCCCAATTAGATTTTAGGGAATAATGGAAAAATAACCTTAAAATGATTTGAGTGGTTCTAATTGTATATAAAGGTTGTTAAAACAGTTGTGCTGAGCTTTGTGTTGAGTTTTATCACATCTACACTTCATTCCACTGTGTCAGTCTCTACCTGGGAAAAAATCAATGATCTGAGGTTCAATCCTGAGGCTGTTTTTTTAAAAGATTTTTGTAATAAATTATAAGAAATAGTCATTTTTGTTCGAATCCTGATTGAGGGCCGGATCCAGAGTTTTTTTTAGTTTTTTTTTACATTGCTAGATCGGGTGTTTCTCAACGTTTTCTCTAATCATGCAAAAATGACGGAACCGATTTCCACAAAACTTTGCGGAGGGGAGGGGCATCGTTCAGGGAAGGTAAACAGACATGTATGATTGTTTGGCCCTTGCAGAGGTAACTGCTCTACTTTTTTTTTTTTAAAGTTCTGTTATTGAGATGAATAGTTGTAGGACACTTACTGAAACGTTAAGTAATACGCTGTTTAAAGAATCCTTATGTGTGACCCCTTTACTGACTTCCTGTAGGTCCATAGCTCGTCTTGCTAACATTGATGAAACCACTCTGAGGAAAGCAGCGGAGACCACAGAAATCGTCCTGGACCACGAGAAGGAGTGGAAGCTGGGAAAATGCATCCTCCGCTTCCCAGAGATCCTGGTGAAGATCCTGGAGGACCTGCTGCTCCACACGCTGTGCGACTACCTGTACGAGCTCGCCACCACCTTCACCGAGTTCTACGACAGCTGCTACTGTGTGGAGAAGGACCGACAGACAGGTACGCTCCTCGGCTGATACGCCTGTATATGGGAGATGTCTTCTTCTGCTGTACTTTAGATGGTTACAGAAAACAAACGGTGTGTTCTGAATGATGTGGAGGTCAAAAGGGCAGAAAGTAAAGAAAAGAAGAAATCCCTAGTTGTTCTGCTCTCATATGGAGTCAGCAAATTAACAGAAGTTCCACTCTGAGAGGGATTTGACTAAAAGCCATACGAACACAATGAACCCTCCGCTTGTTCCTGGTAGCATTTTATCCCTGTGGTGAGTTCATGTGCTAGCACTTAAGGCTTAGAGCTGTTTAATTATGCTAATTTTCAGTTAGCGCTGTGGCAGCAACCCCAGCTCGAGGTTATTATTTTATATCAATGTGTGTGTGTGTGTTTGCCATATTCAAAGTGAACTTCACTCAGTTTGTGTTGAGTTTGTTTGGATTCTTTGGCTAATTAAAGCTCTTTAGTTGATCTCTCTTTGCCAGGCTGATATAGGCTGTTTGATCTCAACACCCTTCAGTCCACAAACGTTTAGCTACATGTGGTTTGTACTCATTTTAATGAAGCAACGCAGCATTTAAGCACAGTATCAGCTGACATGATCAAGGGTTCAGGATGGATCTTGCCGTTTTACTGGAGGCTTACATTTTGAAGCAGGTTCAACAAAGTCTTCTTGGTGCGTTCACATCCGTGCTCTTAGCTGTCCACTTGTATTCATCTATCTGTAAAAGAAGAATAGAACCAAATCCATACATGGCGGTATTTGAACTGAATATAGTATTACATCATATTAATCAAATGCCATCTCATTTTCATCACTACTAGCAGGACACTTAATTTTAGCTCTCTTTTTGAGTGTAAAAGATGAAGCTTCCTATTTTATTCATCTACTTATTTATTTATTTTGCCTCTTCCACTCCAATATGTTTATACTTTTATATGCTGGCGGGTCAGTCCACCGATGCAGGGCAAGCTCGATTTATTATTAAATTATTCAAATGGACCCAAGCTTGTACAATTGTCTGAGCCCCTGGCCCCAGCCCCTATTTATTTTTGCGCTCAATATATGGGATCGGACCATGCTTTTTTTCCCCCTTGTTTGTTTCTTGTCTTTTGTTAATGAGGTTAAAGGTTTACTCCCACTCAGGATTTTCCTGCTCGAGGCGTGTGAAGAATTTTGAAAGTAACCACGATATTTTTATGCAGTAGGACGATGATATGCCGCTTTTTGGGTGGAATACATTTTGTATGTCTATGCTGTTAATTGAGTGGGAGTCTACCTTTAATGTTGTCCTGCGTTGTGATATGAAAATTAATTAATTAAATGTTAAAAAAAAAAGTTTAAATAATAATTAAAGCTGCAAGCAGCATTGAATGGTTCCTTGCACCCCCTGTTGGTCTACGCAACTCTGAATTTTTTTGCGTTATGGACACTGCAGGAAGGAGTACGATGTCACCTCATCTCTAGTGAGCCAGTTTGCCATGTGTATTGCCAAAAACCATAAAACACGCAAGTTTTCAGTACAACTGATGAGTTTTCCGTGAGCTTTTGTGCACATTTAGACCCTCAAACCTGTGATTTCATTGCCTGAAAATTTAATTCCTCTCTTTATAATACAACTTTTGCATCTAACTATCTGTGAGATAAATGTAGAGAAGGAAAACATATTTAAGTATAAAGTACTTTATCCACTGATGCCAACTATGAGTCCTGTCAACATTTATTGTTTTGTACTTGGCTTTTTGCACAGAGAAAATAAAAACTTTTGATAACAGATTTGTTTTGCTGGTATTTCAACAACCTGGACCTGAATCTGAAATGTAACTCCTTCTTATTCAGGACTGAAATCATTTAAAGACCTTCTGTCTCTCCTCCAGGTGAGGTGGTGAAAGTCAACATGTGGAGGATGCTGCTGTGTGATGCCACAGCGTCCATCATGGCCAAATGCTTCCACATCCTGGGCATCAACCCCGTCGAGAGGATGTGATGTCACAGCGATTCACCCCGCCTTCATCTTCATCCATTTGCATCCAGGCACCAAAACAGGAATAGAAGAAGAAATTAGTCTATCTCTCTCACTCACTGGACTTTTAAGAATTTATCTCCTCAGTTATCATATCTGACCTGGGAGGAAAATCTGATTAACATGTAATAAAGATTCTTTTTTAATTAAAAGAATATGAAACCACCTGTCTGCTGTCTGTCATTTTCACATTGTTGAAGCCAGATGTCTTACTGTTACTGTAAAACTACTGAATGCTTAAAAGAGAAGCTTACAGATTTGATCAGGAGTTTAAAAAAAAATCCTTTCCTCCTGAGTTGGACTAAATTTTAAAAAAGATTTTCAGGGCATCCAACCATCTTTTTCCACTGATCTGGGGTCAGGTCGTGGTGGCAGAAGGCTAATCAGGAGAAGAGCTGGAAAGTCTGATGTCTGGAATACCCTGAGGCGTTCCCAGAGCTCTGGGTCTACCCTGGGGTCATCCTGGGATGTGAGGGAGTCATTTTAAGGAAACACCCTGAATCAGTGACAGTTGTAACATATCTCCAACGGAAAAATTGAGAACTTTCCCTTCCAACTCTGGTCCGATACATCACCCACATTACTACTGAATCCACACCAAACTGCCTCCATTTTCCCATTGTGACGTTCTTTCCACCTAGACACTAGGTTTCAGGTGTTTTGTGTGCTGATTGGAGGCCTGCTTCCTGGGTGACCTGCACCTTGAGCCAGACTGTAAGACCATCACTTGTGATCAGTGTGCAGACATACCTATCCTAACCAGAACCCTAACCCTAATCACAACCCTAACTCTAACCCTAACTACAACCCTAACCCTAACCAAAACCCTAACCCTAACTACAACCCTAACCAAAACCCTAACTACAACCCTAACCAAAACCCTAACCCTAACTACAACCCTAACCCTAACTACAACCCTAACCCTAACCAAAACCCTAACCCTAACTACAACCCTAACCCTAACTACAACCCTAACCCTAACCACAACCCTAACTACAACCCTAACCCTAACTCTAACTACAACCCTAACTACAACCCTAACCCTAACCACAACCCTAACCAAAACCCTAACCCTAACTACAACCCTAACCAAACCCTAACCCTAACTACAACCCTTACCCTAACTACAACCCTAACCCTAACTGCAACCCTAACCGTAACCAAAACCCTAAACCTAACCCTAGCCACAACCCTAACCCTAGCCACAACCCTAACCTAACTACAACCCTAACTACAACCCTAACCCTAACCCTAACTACAACCCTAACCAAAACCCTAACCCTAACCCTAACTACAACTCTAACCCTAACTATAACCCTAACCCTAACTACAACCCTAACCCTAACCCTAGCCACAACCCTAACCCTAACCCTAGCCACAACCCTAAACCTAACCCTAACCCTAGCCAAAACCCTAACCCTAACCCTAGCCACAACCCTAACCCTAACCCTAGCCACAACCCTAACCCTAACCCTAGCCACAACCCTAACTACAACCCTAACCACAACCCTAACCCTAACTACAACCCTAACCCTAACCCTAACTACAACCCTAACCCTAACCAAAACCCTAACCCTAACTACAACCCTAACCTTAACATAACTACAACCCTAACCCTAACCCTAACCACAACCCTAACCCTAACCTAACTACAACCCTAACTACAACCCTAACCCTAACTACAACCCTAACCCTAACTACAATCCTAACCCTAACCACAACCCTAACCCTAACCACAACCCTAACCCTAACCACAACCCTAACCCTAACTACAACCCTAACCCTAACTACAACCCTAACCCTAACTACAACCCTAACCCTAACTACAACCCTAACCCTAACCACAACCCTAACCCTAACTACAACCCTAACCCTAACCACAACCCTAACCCTAACTACAACCCTAACCCTAACCCTAACTACAACCCTAACCCTAACCCTAACTACAACCCTATCCCTAACCATAACTACAACCCTAACCCTAACTACAATCCTAACCCTAACCACAACCCTAACCCTAACCCTAACTACAACCCTATCCCTAACCATAACTACAACCCTAACCCTAACTACAATCCTAACCCTAACCACAACCCTAACCCTAACTACAACCCTAACCCTAACTACAACCCT